>CAJFDF010001613.1:3877-18618 GCA_904067115.1 Aegilops sharonensis | reverse complement strand
TTAGAGATAGCTGCATTCACTTTAAATAGGGCACTATCAAAATCCATTGAGACGATGCCTTATTAACTATGGTTTGGCAAGAAACCAAAGTTGTCGTCTCTTAAAGTTAGGGGCTGCGAAGCTTATGTGAAAAAGTTTCAACCTGATAAGCTCGAACCCAAATCGGACAAGTGCATCTTCATAGAGTACCCAAAGGAAACTGTTCGGTACACCTTCTATCACAGATTCGAAAGGCAAATATTCGTTGCTAAAAAATGGATCCTTTCTAGAGAAGGAGTTTCTCTCGAAAGAAGTGAGTGGGAGGAAAGTAGAGCTTGATAAGGTAATTTGTACTTCTCCCGAATTGGAAAGTAGTTCATCACAGAAATCAGTTCCAGTGATTCCTACACCAATTAGTGAGGAAGCTAATGATGATGATCATGAAACTTCAGATTAAGTTACTAAAAAACCTCGTAGGTCTTCCAAAGTACAGTCGGCACCAGAGTGGTACGGTAATCCTATTCTGGAAGTCATGTTACTAGACCATGATGAACCTACGAACTATGAGGAAGCGATGATGAGCCCAGATTCCGCGAAATGGCTTGAGGCCATGAAATCTTAGATGGGATCCATGTATGAGAACAAAGTGTGGAATTTGGTGGAGTTGCCCGAGGATCGGCAAGCCATATTGTATAAATGGATCTTCAAGAGGAAGACAGACGCTGATAGTAGTGTTACTATCTACAAAGCTTGACTTGTAGCAAAAAGGTTTTTGACAAGTTTAAGGTGTTGACTACAATGAGATTTTCTCAACTGTAGCGATGCTTAAGTCTGTCCGAATCATGTTAGCACTTGCCACATTTTATGAAATCTGGCAAATGAATGTCAAAACTGCATTCTTTAATGGTTTTCTTAAAGAAGATTTGTATATGATGCAACCAGAAGGTTTTGTCAATCCTAAAGGTGCTAACAACATGTGCAAGCTGCAGCGATCCATCTATGGACTGGTGCAAGCATCTCAGAGTTGGAATATACGCTTTGATAAGTTGATCAAAGCATATAGTTTTATACAGACTTGCGGTGAAGCCTGTATTTACAATAAAGTGAGTGGGAGCACTACCGCCTTTCTCATAAATATATGTGAGTAACGTATTGTTGATCAGAAATGATGTAGAATTTTTCTGGAAAGCATAAAGGAGTATTTGAAAGGAATTCTTTAAAAAGAAAGACCTTAGAAAAGCTACTTACATATTGAGCATCAAGATCTATTGAGATAGATCAAGACGCTTGATAAGTTTTTCAATAAGTACATACCTTGTCAAGATTGTGAAATAGTTCAAAATGGAACAGTCAAAGAAAGAGTTCTTGCGTGTGTTGCAAAGGTGTGAAATTGAGTAAGACTCAAATCCCGACCACGGCAGAAAATAGAAAAGAAGAATGAAAGTCATTCCCTATGCCTCAGTCATAGGTTTTATAAAGTATGCTATGCTATGTACCAGACCTACTGTATACCTTGCTCTGAATTTGGCAAGGGAGTACAATAGTGATCTAGGAGTAGATCACTGGACATTGGTCAAGAATATCCTTAGTGAGGACTAAGGAAATATTTCTCGATTATGGAGGTGATAAAAGAGCCCGTCGTTAAGAGTTACATCGGTGCAAGCTTTTACACTGATCCAGATGACTCTAAGTCTCAATCTGGATACATATTGAAAGTGGGAGCAATTAGCTAGAGTAGCTCCATGCAGAGCATTGTATATAAAGAATAATTTGCAAAATACACACGGCTCTGAATGTGACAGACCCGTTGACTAAACTTCTCTCATGAGCAAAATATGATCATACCTTAGTACTCTTTGGGCGTTAATCACATAGCGATGTGAACTAGATTATTGACTCTAGTAAACCTTTGGGTGTTGATCACATGACGATGTGAACTATGGGTATTAATCACATACATATGTGAATATTGGTGTTGAATCACATGGCGATGTGAACTAGATTATTGACTCTAGTGCAAGTGGGAGACTGAAGGAAATATGCCCTAGAGGCAATAATAAAGTTATTATTTATTTCCTTATATCATGATAAATGTTTATTATTCATGCTAGAATTGTATTAACCGGAAGCATAATACATGTGTGAATACATACACAAACATAGTGTCACTAGTATGCCTCTACTTGACTAGCTCGTTGATCAAAGATGGTTGTGTTTCCTAACCATAGACATGAGTTGTCACTTGATTAAAGGGATCACATCATTAAGATAATGATGTGATTGACTTGACCCATTCCGTTAGCTTAGCACTTGATCATTTAGTATGTTGCTATTGCTTTCTTCATGAATTATACATGTTCCTATAACTATGAGATTATGCAACTCCCGTTTACCGGAGGAACACATTGTGTGCTACCAAACGTCACAACGTAACTGGGTGATTACGAAGGAGCTCTACAGGTGTCTCCGAAGGTACATGTTGGGTTGGCGTATTTCGAGATTAGGATTTGTCACTCCGATTGTCGGAGAGGTATCTTTGGGCCCTCTCGGTAATGCACATCACTATAAGCCTTGCAAGCAATGTAGCTAATGAGTTAGTTACAGAATGATGCATAACATAACGAGTAAAGAGACTTGCCGGTAACGAGATTGAACTAGGTATTGGGATACCGACGATCGAATCCCGGGCAAGTAACATACCGATGACAAAGGGAACAACGTATGTTGTTATGCGGTTTGACCGATAAAGATCTTCGTAGAATATGTAGGAGCCAATATGGGCATCCAGGTTCCACTATTGGTTATTGACCAGAGAGGTGTCTCGGTCATGTCTACATAGTTCTCGAACCCGTAGGGTCCGCACGCTTAACGTTCGTTGACAATATAGTATTATATGAGTTATGTATGTTGGTGACCGAATGTTGTTCGGAGTCCCGGATGAGATCACGGACATGACGAGGAGCTCTGGAATGGTCCGGAGGTAAAGATTCATATATTGGATGATATGGTTTGGCCAAGGGGTCAGGCCCACGGGGCTATAAGTCAGTGCAAAAGGAATTTTGCGGAGGCCAGGGGGCCAAACGCCGGAGACCCTGGCGTCTGGCCCTGGGCCAGACGCCGAGGCCCATGGCGTCTGGGCCAGACGCCAAGCATTGGGGCGTTTGGTCCTGGAGTCCGGGTGGGACTCTTGCCTTTCGGGCAAAACCGACTTTGAGGAGGCTTTTGCTCCAAGTTTCGACCCCAGGGCTCAACATATAAATAGAGGGGCGGGGCTAGCACCAAAGACAGATCAAGAAACACCAAGCCGTGTGCCGGCAACCCCGTCCCCTCTAGTTTATCCTCCGTCATAGTTTCTGTAGTGCTTAAGCGAAGCCCTGCGGCGATTGGTCTTCACCAACACCGTCACCACGCCGTCGTGCTGCCGGAACTCGTCTACTACTTCGCTCGTCTTGCGGGCTCGAGAAGGCGAGGACGTCATCGAGCTGATCATGTGCAGAACTCGGAGGTTCCGTGCGTTCGGTACTTGGATCGGTCGGATCGTGAAGACGTACGACTACATCAACCGCGTTGATAAACGCTTCCGCTTAGCGATCTTCAAGGGTATGCAGATACACTCCCCCTCTCGTTGCTATGCATCACCATGATCTTGCGTGTGCGTAGGATTTTTTTTGAAATTACTACGTTCCCCAACAATGGCTCGGCACGTTTGACTTCGCCGAGGATGCGGCGTGCGCTTAAGATGCCATGGCGCTCGAGTTCCAGGGGCGAAGGGCCGATCTCAACTTTCCTCAGGATGCTTGGCGCGCGAGTAAGATAACGCCTCCTAACATGAGGATAGTCTACAAGGCCAAGGAGCGGGAGCACCTGAAGGCCGAGGCGCTCATCAGGGCCCATGAACGTCAGAGCACTGATCCTTTCGTGGACTGTATTTTCGGGAAGATCTGCATCTGTACTCCATTAACGAGGCATTTATGATGATCGCACATAACCATAAGGATGTCGAGGATAACCCGATAGACTAGGACGATCTCGCTGAGGAGTCCAACAGGGATGACGATGATGACTTCAGCTTTGACGTTGACTTAGATTAGGAGTTGATCTCTCCATTGTGCCTAGTCATAGAACTCCGTGCTTATGATGTTTAAACCTTTAATGGAGTAGTACTTATGAAACTTGTTATGGCGTCCTATGAAGTTTGAACCTTTTTGTAGTACTTATTAAACTTTCTATGGTGTACTATATGTATGTCTGTGACTTAGTCATAAAGCTGCTTATATATATAGTCATAATACCTAGTTGGTGCATTGTTGGTAATCTGCGATCATACCTCATGTTTGTGACATTTTTTACTTTTGAAGGAGGGGATTATGGTGCTTAAGGTCAACACTGTCTGCAAAAATCCCTATGGGGATAGTTTATCCCATGCAGTAGAATTCGAGCTCTTCTTCATGCATGGATTTGAAAAATCAATGGTAACAATGTTCATCATTCAATTCTAACCATTTGCCTAATTCTTGTACTATGCATACCTTTAATTATTAAATGCATTCTTCTTAATTATTACGTAGTGTATCCCATGCAATGTAAGGCTTCAATTAAATAATTTACTCGGTGATAGTTTCAACTTTTCGGATGGTCAAGGGCGATCGTACAAAATTGACATTTGTAAACAAAAAGGATAGAACCATCATAGGATGTGATGGATGGAACAATTATATTTCAAATAATAAGCTCATCGGAGAAGATTTCATAGGCTTTTACTTGAAGAAAGCGGTCAAAAAGCTAAGTATATTAAGTATTTCTCCGAACAAGATGATGAGCTTGACGAAGATGATGCTGAGGATTCCCAGGATGATGAGGATGGTGATGATGATGAGAGCGAGGAGGACGATGATGCCAGCGAGGATGACTATAGGCAGGCGCATGGGGAAGATGATGAGGGTACTAAAGATGATGACCATGCTGGTCCATACAATTATGCAATTTTCTCTCAAAAATTGAAAGAGCTTAATGAGGATGAGAATGCTAATCTCCTCGTGATCCTACCATCAAGTGTGCATTATTTGGGGAGGCCATTTGTGCACCATTTTACCAAGACCAACATCGTGAAGCAAAGCATGGAATGTTTAACATTATATGGCAAGATGTCTAACATTGCATGCTCTATTTTGCTTTTAATCACAGGCATCATAGAAATTACCTATGAAGATGATTTCCGCCGAGGACATCTCTGCTGCCGGCATGGCTGGAGTACGCCTTGGAGCGGCAGGTCCTGTCACCAGCGTTCGATACTAGTAGGACATAACGGCTGCATATCGTTCTATGAGGTCGGCTGGCGAGAATTCATGAAGGGAAAGAGACGAAGACTAACAGTTGACACAGCAGTGGTCATCACGATAAGGAACAACATGAGCAACAACTTTCAGATGATGGTTGTTGTAGATCTTATTTAAAAATAAAGTCCAGTCAAACATCTCCAAGTCGATGAACTCTTAATTACTAAGTTAAGATACCTATGATACTTTGATGTTGTTTTGTCAACTGAATTTTTTTAAAGTGTTAGTAGTTGTTATGAAGAGTACTCATTACCTAGTGAAAACTTGCATGCCTAAGCTTACAGTGTGTGCTTTGTTTGCTTCCAGTAATTTCTTATATTGGATTTATGCAAAACGCAGCCATGGAAGCAAAATTAGTGTCGTCGCTGCAAAAAATTTAATTCTCATGAATAAGCATACAGTGGCGGGCGCTCTAGTACGCCAGCCAATGCAACATGAATAAATAGTGGCGGGCGAGCGCCCGCCACTAAAAAGACACAATCAGTGGTAGGCAAGGACTCATGACCCGCCACTGCTGGGATCTACCAGTCGTGGGCATGCGCCCGCCACTACTTGGGTACTAGCAGTGGCAGGAGGTTAGTGGCAGGCGCCCCTGGCAGCCTGGCCCGCCATTGCTGGCCTTTTTGCGCACACCACTGCTACGCATTTCTGCAGTACGTAGTGTCAATGTTGACGCTAGTTTTATGGAGAGTATTAACGCTGCCAGTCTAGTGAAATTATCATGTCCTCGTAGGATTTTATTGGTTAGTGTACTAGTGTCAATGAATTCGAGCTCCGCGCCTGCCTAGCAGGTCTTTATATCGGTGTTATCCTTCACCATTCTATTATTTTGAAGACTGATTGTTCTTTCGTACATTCTTTTCTTGCGAATGAGAAGCTTGACAGACCCCCTCCCATTGATCTGAAGAAAGAGGTTTTGTCTATCGCCAAGATGTTCCAAAATTTGAGGTTTTTGAAAATAAATTGGCATGCCAACGAGGTGACACATCAGATTGCTAAGTTTAGTTTTAATAGTAGGTCCGATGGGTTGCTCGTTAACTCTATTGGCGTATGCTGTAATGACTAATTGTAATAACCTTTTGTAATAAGGGATTTTTTTTCAAAAAAAAGTTGTGACAAAGTGTTGTTCTAGTTTATTACCTTTTCTTTTGGAAAAAAGTGTTTGGTTTTTTACCTTTGATAAACTGAACGGAAGTTGGGTTTCACTGCATACCCTTTTCAACTTTTGCATTTCATGAGAATATTGCCGACAATAGGTTTTAAGTTATTACATTAGTTTTTAATGTGCTGTGATTCATTGCAATAAAAAATACAAAGATAGTGGGAGGATAAGCAACAACATGGGCTAGGTGCCGTGTTGAAATAGAGGATGTTGGGCTGTGTGTGGGTGGAGCGGAAGGGACGGGTCGTTAGTCATATTATTGAGTTATATGGGTGCATGACGTTTTTTTCTCCCTTTGCAACACATTTTTCGATAAAGAGTGCTTTTATTAACTCGAAATGTCGCATCGAACGGATACAAAGCATAAAAAGCAACACCAGGCCTCTGCATAGCTAAAATGCACACAGCCATCGAACGAACAGTCTGACAAAGAATATAAAACCGACAAAGTGGCAACAGTAAAGTCATATGAGACCAAAACAATGCCTAAGTCAACGGAGAAGGTGGACTAATTCGGAGATTATGCTTTGACCCATGTTGGGTAAAAACCTCCCTAACAACCCGCTCAAACCGCATACACATCACCTTGAACAATGATTGGTACTCCGTTCTTTGCAGAGTAGACCACGTACGAAGCCAATGCGTACAACGGTAAATAACCGGCATAGGAGAAGAGATTTTGCCATTAAGGACACAATCATTCCTACATAGTCAAAGCGACCATAATAAAGCAAACACTCGCATCCGTATTAGCGTACTAAACGTATTTGATATTCCTTCAAATTAGTGGCTGTATATATTTGCAACACTTGTTGGTGGATACAAATTTGATGCTATCGGGAAGAGTGATCTTGTAGAACGCGCAAACTTGTATTGAAAAAAGAGATGTTTGATTTTCTCATAATGAGTATAAGAACTACACTTCTTGGTTCATTTCCGGTTGCTCGAGTTACTCTTTAGTTAGCACAACTCCTCTCCAAAGATACCATACAAAAATCTTAACTTTTAGTGGCATCTTTGATTTCTAGATTTGTTTATTATTGTCCATTGGAATCTCTGTGTGCGAGAGTGCATGGTACATACTATCTACTTTGAAGGACCCAAATGCAGTAAGATGACAGCGAAACACATCCCGCCCTTTTGTCAGGTTAATTGAAACCGAACAGGATAGAAGATATTTTTTCTTTTGAAACGAGGCAAAAGATTTTCCATTTTCATTGATTAAGCAGAAGAGAATTGCCCGATTAATTAACGGGAACCCGGGCAAAAACCGTCACAACACGCCCACACAAAGGGCACACCGGCCGACCTGGCACCCACAAGACCACACACGCCGCCGAGGTTGCCTGCAATGTCATCGTCATCACCTCTCCCCGAGCAGGCGACTCTGACTTTGGCACTGACGACCCGTCAAGACCCCTCCGAACGAACGACACCCGAGGACCTCATCAGCCAAAGCCAAACAATCGGCCGAGACGTCGAAGACCGGCCGCTCCGATTTTGTTGATGCGCTTCATGGGAGAAAGTTGCAAGCCTCATACCGACCTAGTCCATCATAATCTCCGGAGAGAACAGTCCGCTGAAACCGCCCTAATGGAGTCGTCGTTGCCGCAGGGGCCTCGCCACGCGCAACTCCGACTTCACTGTCACAGCGAGAAGCAAACATAGGCACATCCATAGGCGCACCAGACCGCCGACATCAGAATGACAGCAGCGACCCAGCTCCACGCGCCACCATTGTCGTTTCCGCACAATTCGCAACGCCAACACCTCGCATCACCGGTTGGGCACCAGCCAACCGTGATGCCGTGTACGTCTAGCCCAAGGGAAGCACAAAGAGGGATCACCGGTCTTCAAAGCAATGCCCCAAAGGAGGAAACGCCGTAGGGACGACGTCGTTGCCCGACCCAGCCGGGTCTAGGCTTTCACCCGAAGAGCTTGATCTGGAAGTAGATGTTGCGCATAACATGACAACGCCTCAAAGAATGATAGCGGTGCCACGGGCACCGCCACCGCCGGCCGACAATCACCGGCAAGGCTTTCGCCTAAAGCAGCACAGACCATCACCTCCACGCAATCGACCAAGCCCGACAGCACCTCCGCTGACCTGCACACACCTAACGCAGGGGTCGCACCACCGCCATGCAGGGCCGCCTCAAACCTCGAAGCCTGCGAGAACCAGCAGATCTGGCACCCACCTCGCGCTGCACCACCACACAGCCACAGACCCTCCTCGCAACACCGGAGCGGGGGGGGGGGGGGGCCCCCCCCCCCCCCCGTTCGGTGGGGGTGGGGGGGCTGCCGTTGTGTTGCACCGGGGGGGGGGGGGGGCCCCCCCCCCCCCCCGTTCGGTGGGGGTGGGGGGGCTGCCGTTGTGTTGCACCGGGGGGGGGGGGGGGCCCCCCCCCCCCCCCGTTCGGTGGGGGTGGGGGGGCTGCCGTTGTGTTGCACCGGGGGGGGGGGGGGGCCCCCCCCCCCCCCCGTTCGGTGGGGGTGGGGGGGCTGCCGTTGTGTTGCACCGGGGGGGGGGGGGGGCCCCCCCCCCCCCCCGTTCGGTGGGGGTGGGGGGGCTGCCGTTGTGTTGCACCGGGGGGGGGGGGGGGCCCCCCCCCCCCCCCGTTCGGTGGGGGTGGGGGGGCTGCCGTTGTGTTGCACCGGGGGGGGGGGGGGGCCCCCCCCCCCCCCCGTTCGGTGGGGGTGGGGGGGCTGCCGTTGTGTTGCACCGGGGGGGGGGGGGGGCCCCCCCCCCCCCCCGTTCGGTGGGGGTGGGGGGGCTGCCGTTGTGTTGCACCGGGGGGGGGGGGGGGCCCCCCCCCCCCCCCGTTCGGTGGGGGTGGGGGGGCTGCCGTTGTGTTGCACCGGGGGGGGGGGGGGGAGGGGGGGAGGACTGCCACACCATCCCGAAACCTGCCAGGGCCAGCTACCGAGCCCAAAGGAACGAAGCTGCAGCCCTAGCCACACAGCCCAGCCACATACAACCACCAAGCCGGCACGGCCTCCCACCACCATGGAAGAGGCGGATCCGGTCCCCGAGAGAGCCGCCAGGAGCCAGCCCGAAGTCGAACGCGAGGAGGACGCCCAGATCCGTCGAAGAAGAAGAGGGGCGCCACGCACACCCGACTCACCGGGAAGAGACGTCGGCGGAAGCCCACCGATTCAACGCCATCACGCAGAGCAGCCAAGGGGCCCGAGCCTCCCCCACCGAGAGCCGCGACATCCAGGTGACGAGCGCCCCCCGCCACCGCCGTCCGCCACACGGGCTTAGCCCAGCGGCATCCTCTGGCGATAACGGCGGGAAGGCAGGGGGCAAGGAAGGAGTCCGGCGGCGCGGTTGTTGGCTTCCGCCCGTGTTGGCAGAGAGGCGACGCGCGGGACGGGGTATTGTGTTCTTCCGACGGGATAGAAGACGTTGTCATGACACAAGGCGTGAGGCAATCAAATCCCTCCTAAATGATATTCCTGGTGGGGAAGAGCTCATCACTTGCGCAAGAGTATTATTCTTATCACGTACAATGTGATCGAATGCTGGGTACTATTCTTGAAGAGTGGCATTTCCTCCGTAAGTAGCTTGAATAACCATGAACTAGTATAAGTAATGTACGGTGAGCATAGACGTAGCCAGTTTTTATTGCATTTCATTCTGCAGTGAGGTCCACTGCACAAAAATTTGGAACCATGCACGCTGTGGAGAAATGCTCCATTTGACATCGATGCCAAGTCTGACCATGTTATAAATGTGGCATCACCACAATGTGGATGCCCTAAGCTGCCTTGTACTTTCAGCACATGATCATACCTTGCGGCACGCCTGCTTTCAAGTACTCATCACAAGCTCCGGTCCGATCCCAAGTAGAATTATTCGGTGCTAGTGGCAAACGGAAGCAAAGGCACTTAAGGCCTGCCATGTTGTCATGACTAGATCTGAAGGTGATCGAGTAGGCACGTTAGTATAAACTAGTCAACTTTCTAGGCCTGATAGGAACACAATGAGTATAGATTGCGACGATTGTATTTGTACTCGAGAAAAGGGTCCAAAGTTTCAATTTCCATACAATAGGCACTATCCGACGCAACCGATGCGTAGGTGGAGTGGCCATTGCCGCCCACCTTCACTCTGCCTATACAGCGTTTGCCCTGTGTTTAATGCTCTCACCAACAAACAAACACTCAACGATCAACCGTGCTTGCTCTCCACTGGTTATTCTTTTTCCCCAAATCTGGTCTGCCACTCTGCCTCTAGAACGGACGGTCAGGCTCGGTTTCACGATCAACTCCCGTCGTGCTTCTCCTCTTGTCGCTCTTTTTCCCTTGGAATCCGGATCGCAACTTTCACGTAGGACTGACGCTAGGCCACTCTAATTGATGTAAAAACACATATCGGCTTTGTTGAACATGCAGGACATGAGCGGTGAGTTTTGCATTGCATGTATGTAAATTCAATGGTAATGATAGATCACTTGTATAGATCAAATGGTTAAGATAATTATAATGATGTAGATTAATATCAATACCGAAAGAATATCAATTATAAGTATAGTACTCCGTAAGAGATAGATAGATAGATGGCTTGCCTAGATAGATAATACTCTCTCCATTCTAAAATAAGTGTCGCAGATTTAGTACAAAAGAAAAATAAGTGTCAAAACGGTGGCTGAGGCGGCGTCAACGCTCGACTTTGTCCGGAAGAACAACGCCCCTCTTGCGTCCAATTTTTTTGGCTAGCTGCTCTCGCAGGACAAGAGCAAGTCTCACGCCAACGTGCTACATAACAAGGTCATGGAGTCAGCAGACTGCACCATCCGCGGCACCTTTCAAACTGCAGATCATATCACCTTCAGCTGTGCTATCGCCAAATACTTCTGGGCGGTCATACAGGTCGACGCCCCCCTAAGTTGTTCCTCCTTCTCAAAATCAGTGTCTTAATCTTAATATAACTTTATACTAATGTTAATATAAAGTTGAGACACTTGTTTTGATACGGAGGAAGTATCACGGTTCGCTCGCTCAAGACGCCCTTCCTGGACATCCTGTCATTCAAGCGCGCTCTGCTTCTACTTTGATGCTGGCAGCTGTCGGAAGACAGGAACATGTCACCTTCCAAGGACAAGAGCACCCTCCATTCCTGCTATCAAATCCTATGTAGAGAAGACGCACTAGTAGAAAATGGAGCTATATTATCAGTTTGTAAGTGTGGGGACTAAAAGTCCCCCTTTAGTCTCAGTTCAGCACGAACCGGCACTAAAGGGCTACCACGTGGCATGAGGCATGCCGTGGTCTGGACGACCTTTAGTCCCGGTTGGTAACACCAACTTAGACTAAAGGATTTTTTTTTTGAAATAAAACAAAAACAGCCCACTTACTGGGCCGGCACGGCCTGCATATGACTAGAAACCCAATCTCTAGTTGGGTCAGGATGCAGGCCCGTATAGGCCAGTAGGGCCCACAGGGCAGAAGACTTGCAATAGGCCCACAAAGACCTGCTTAGAGATGAGCTCGGCACGGTAGCCGAGGCGGGGCTTATAAACTGATGCGAGCTCCTTTCAACTAGCGAGGTGAGACTAAACATTGTGCACTGCGGGTGGCAGCACACCCCTTTAGTATCGGTTGGTGGCACGAATCCGTACTAAAGAGGGGGTCTTTAGTACCGGTTGGAGCCACCAACCCGTACTAAAGGCCACCACCTCTTTAGTATGGGTTCGTGGCAAGAACCGGTACTAAAGGTTCGCCACGAACCGGTACTAACGAGCGCCGCCCGCCTAGTCGTTGGAACCGGCACTAATGGTCATATTAGAGCTGGTTCAATTACAAACCGGGATAAATAAGCTTCACATTAGGCCCTTTTTCTACTAATGACGCTGACCTTTGGCAGGTCCAGCTGCCCCAAGATCAGAAAATTCTCGCCGAATGCTGGATGCACTGTTTCATGTAGCTCACCGGCCCCTCTCTCCAAAGAATGTTGTACCATGTATAAGGACATGGAGTATCTAAATAAAATCCGAAAAAGTAGTAAAAAAGTTCAAAAAATCGAACTTTTTTGGCAACAAATATTGGTATGTGTTTTACATGCATGCCAATGTTCGCGATGAAATCACATTTGTGGAGGTCTCAACATTTGATGCTTCAAAAACACTATTTCTGAAGTATTTTTGAGCTTTGATTTTTTTGCTGAGACCTGCATGAATGTCATTTCGTCGCGAAATTTTGTACGCATGTGAAAACTACATCAATGTTTGTTTGGCAAAACAAATAATTTTTTTCAAAGTTTTGTAGAACTTTTTTGATTTTACTATAGCAATGGGTGCATGTGAGCTCGAGCTCACAAGAGCACTTCGCATGTATAAAGTCTACATTTGTAGAATATTCATTTCTAAACCCAGTTCATGTGCTCCCAGTGAATGGTAAATTCAAACAAAATTATTAGTAGAAAATTTCATAGAAATATGAAATTTTTTGTCAACCAAGACACTCAATTGCATGATGTCCATGAAAACTTTCATCGCGTTCGCACATATGAGAAGCTTGTGGTAAAGAAGACATAATCGGTCCGAAACAGTATCTGAACAATGAACTTTTCTCACAAATTCATTTTTTTTTGCTGAGAGTTACTAAGATGTCCAAACACCACTAAATTTGGCATGGACGTCAAGCACTCGAACATCTTCCATGCCTAAAAATATCAGATTATTTTGAATTTTTGAATTTATTGTTTACGTATGGAGCAGATGAGCTTGGGAGCCAAATTTTCAGTTGCCTTTTTTCTAACAATTATTGAGGTAGGGGAAGCCCCCTCCCCCTCTCCACCCGACCATTCGATTTTTTTCAGCAAATAAGAGTTTATGAAATCCTATAAATGAAGATAATTAAAACACTGGTAGTTTTGCACCCTGTTTGTTAACATTCAAAAATTGGAAATATTTGAGATGTTAAATAATCCATATGGTTCAGCTCAAATTCACCGACTTGTTCACCAATCCACATTCGACCAAATTGACGTTGGATCTTACATTTGATTTTCGTGCATCTGCATGAAAAAAAAATCAATGAATCTATAGCATAAGTACCATATTTATACACTTCCATTTGATTATTACTAATATAATTGACGTTATGTATTATGTCCACATCATGCACACGCTAACTTTCTATAACTTGCGACCAAGGTTGTCACAATCGTGATTTTGAATCGGATCGGAGCTCTGATGGTAGGATCGCAAATCGTAGAATCTTCACTATCAGGATCGTAAAAACGTATACTCTATGAACTAAAATCGTAGAATCAGAGAGGTTAGTTTGAGTTGTAAAGTCGTAAAATCGTATAACAGAATCGCGATTCTCACAACCTTTCTTGCGACGTTAATTTATCGTGATGGCAGCAAGATCTGTACTCTTTTTCTTGTTAATTGACTAAAATTTCAAAATTATCGCGAAGTGCCTTGTCAATGGGCCATAGTTCCTTAGAACTTTCGTACACATAAGAAATATGAAGTGTAGCTACGAGAAGAGTGAAGACAATATGCACACCAATCACCACCATATCTAAATTGACAATCGAGATTATATTAGACAATATGATTCATTTAAGTGTATATTGGTTTTGAATTCCATTAGCCCGGCAGCTTTTTTTATGATTTCATTTTAGTTAATTCTATCCTAATGATGTAAATGAACAACTAACATGCGGTGTGGTTCTACTCCCTTCGTTTCTAAATATAAGATATTTTAGAGATTTCAACGCAAACTACATACGGATGTATATAGACGTATTTTAGAGTGTAGATTTACTCCTTTCGCTTCATATGTAGTCTCTATTGGAATCTCTAAAAAGCCTTATATATGAAAACGGAGGGAGTAGTAAATTATTTTAGTTATTTTGGTTTTGAAAAAAACTCTAACTTAACTTTAGTTGGACTTTTAGAAAAATTCTAACTTAACTTTTTCGACAAAGGGTGATTTTATTGACTCAAAAGAGCATCAAGAGGATACAGTATAATGAGCATACACATGGCCACTAGTAGAAAATAGGGCATTTGCCCCGGTTCCTGAGGGCCTTTAGTCCCGGTTTTGCAACCGGGACTAAGCAATCGGGACTAAAGGCCCCCACTTTTAGTCCCGGTTGTGTTACGAATCGGGACTAAAGGAGCACCATGTGGGCGCTTTGGGGCGCCCAGGAAGGGGGACTTTTTAGTCCCGGTTGGTAACACCGACCAGGACTAAAAGGCAGCCACGCGTCAGCAGTTGCCAGGCGCTGGGATTTTTGTTTTTTT
>CAJFDF010001611.1:11270-23882 GCA_904067115.1 Aegilops sharonensis | reverse complement strand
CTCGATCTATCTCTATAGATCTTGATGCCTAATATATAAGCAGCTTCTCCAAGGTCCTTCATTGAAAAACACTTATTCAAGTAGGCCTTAATGCTGTCCAAGAATTCTATATCATTTCCCATCAGAAGTATGTCATCTACATATAATATGAGAAATGCTACAGAGCTCCCACTCACTTTCTTGTAAACACAGGCTTCTCCATAAGTCTGCATAAACCCAAACGCTTTGATCATCTCATCAAAGCGAATGTTGCAGGGTTGTTTGAGAGAGACCATCTTCATCGTACGCCTCCCACGGATTGATAAACCTTAGGTCATCCATTTGAGGGAAATTTGCTAATGTCCTACAAACCTCTGCACTTGGAGGCCCAACACGTGTCTACAAAAATAAAGTTGCGTAGTAGACATCACTTGCCATGAAGTTCCTGAAAAAAAATTATTGGCAGGCTATGAAAATCACATCATAAGGCAAGGCCACTATCACTGTATGATCCTCTAATACAACATTTGCATTCTTTAGAGCTTTCGTGGAAATTACCATGACCATAAAACCATGCAATCTTGTGATTGTCAAGTTTGCTTTGTTACTGGTCAGCACCTGCTTCTAGAATTTCTACAACAGTTGTATTACCTGCGGGAGAGACACTAGAATCAGACCACATATCATTGGTGTATCACTGACTGGCAAAAATGTATCATCACTGACGCGCTAGTTGGCCGTCGGTGCTTCTGGTTCAGTGATAACATCTTCATCACACGTAGGCCGCATGACTGGTAAGGGTTGATGATGCATCGTACACAGACGCCCAGTCGGTGAAGATAACTCTAGTACCACTTTTATGGTTGGGCTTTCTTTTATGTTTCATTACCAGACATGCAAATGAAGATGATAAAAACACACAAACTTTTGCCAAGGGCCATTGTCATGCCCTCTTTTCTCTTTATTTATCTTTTATTTTCATTTTGTCTAAGACGACACAACAAAAGTCTATCTTACATGGATTTTAATCCTATCCTGTTTACAACTAAAACTTGTACTACTAACACGTGGTCTCCTAGCTGCTTAGGAATTGATGCATGAGCCAAGATAATTGCCAGCAATTCTTGCCGAGAAGGTGAGAGAAGCGATTAGGGGAATAGCATATATATATAGCAGACAAAGCCACCAGCCAGCATTATCATAACTGCATCATGGCGGTAGTTTGTATAAAGTATGGATTGGTAGGTTCGTATCTGGTTAGAATTAGATCATGTTAGATGTTCGCTTCTGTTTGCATTGAGTTGAAATTCCGCTGTATTACCTGCTACGGGCTGTCTATGAATCTAAGTTATCTATAACCCTTAGTCTTGTCACTATACTCCCGCTTATCTAAAGGATATAACAACAGACACTCATGATCGGCTGTCAGGTCATCCACCATCATAGACGCACCAAGAGCTGGTTTTCCAAGGGTTAATAAACATTAGGAGATCATATTTTCATGCATATGGTGCACTGGGAGTTTTACAGAAGAGTCATGGTTGCGAGCTAACCAAATATAGTTGGACATAAGTAAATCCCTTCATAAAACCTCTAAGATGTTTCTAGGTATCTGTAACCGATTTCACAAAATCATTTATTCAGTATGGTGATTAAGTGTTAAAATGATGAAAACTTTACATACAAATGGGGTAAAATATGGGCATCAACACTGAAAATAACCTACATGGGTGCATACCTCTATGATTCTTCCAAATGACAACTCATGCAATGAGATTAGCCTAATATGTCAGTCCTACACTATTCTTTTTTCATATACTAATTTGTAAAAAATACACCATAGAGAAACCAACTTTCTTCCTTAAAAAGTGACCATATTATATATCTCCTTTCTTCAGTCCAGCAACCTTTCCCATGATTATCTTAGAGAAATAAAAAAAATATGCTACGCAACTTTGAAATTATGGAAAAACATGGCTTCTCGGAATCTTTCCCAGCCAAGGTAACTGCCGATCCCCTTCACAATTCCTTGTCCTATCCATTCGCCTACCATGAGGGAAAAGAAGAACCATCGAATCACCACGGTGAAATAAAACTGAGCGTGAGCAGTGCAAAGTTCAGTTGTTTAATATAAAGTTGTATGCCACTAAAAAAAGAACTTGTATGAAACCATGCTGAGATAAACTAAGGGTGATCAATGTTGTGCAAAATCAGTCACCAGATACTAATGCACGAAATTTGACTACTAGAGTGCAAAATCCAGAACTGAACCATGGGTGGAGGCAGCCGGCCGGTAATGCCATCAAACTGCACTACTGCAGATACATCCATCGCATACAGTTATAATAGTCCATCAGATTTTGCAACATCAAACCGTCGGCTTGCCATGGCGTCCTATAGGAGACAGAAACCAGACAAAAAAATTAACAGGGACGAAAGATCAAAATGTGCAAGGGAAAGCGTGTGCACAAAAAAACAGGAGGACAAAGTATGTGTACGAGGACATGTATATGGTCACGTATTCATAACATACCGAATTTTCATTTTTCAGGCATTTTGTGATGCAAACTAGTTGATGCGCGGATCAAGGGCCGAGCAGGTGCGTGTCCCCGCACTTGCGTACCCCTATGAATTTCCGTGGGTAAACCTAAGAGCTATACATATCATTTCCTCTTTTTTTCCTGAATGTGACCGTATAGGTGTAGGACTAGGTTAGGCTAGCTTAGTTCCTATATATATACTTGTACCCCTGTAAGATTTTAAAAACTGAGATCAAAGCAATAACAAATCCCAGGAGCGACACGCTCCTGTTGCGATCCATCAGCGTCTCGTGTTCACGTGTTGTGCTAGTCTAGATTGATCAAGCAAACCCGGCGGATTGCAGGTATACGTACGTGTACGTGTGCTGTGGCCAGAGAAGAATCGATCGACCTGCCTGGGTGCCTGCTTGGTTGCATAGTACGTGTGTGTTGGCCAAAAGCATCGGCCGGCTAGAACGTGTCAAGCAACCTGGTTGTGTACGTGTGCCTCCTCGACGGAAAATACTCGTCGGCGTCGCATTGTACGGGACCAGTACCAACAATTGGTATCAGAGCTTTGGTGTATTGACGTGATTCTTGGAAAGCAGTCGAAGGATCATGTCGAACATAGGCAAGGAGATCGTGACGGCAGCAGCGGAAGCGCCGATGCCGATGGTGGGGGTGTCGCAATTCCCCCGCCTGGATCGAGAGGACTACGCACTATGGGCGATGAACATGGAGGTCGCGATGGAGGGAGCGGAGTTCTGGGAAGCCGTCGACCCCGGCGGCGCCGAGTACGCAAAGGGCGCGGCGAAGTACCGGAAGGATCGTCAGGCGTTAACAGCGATCTACTCTGCCATGCCGAAGTATGTGCTGCAACACCTCGTCGGAAAGAACTCGGTGAAAGAGGCATGGGAGACCATCAAGATCCTGCACCAGGGTCATGACCGTGTCAAGGAAGCACACCTCCAGTCCCTGATGAGAAGCTACGAGTGCCTGAAGATGGATGAAAGTGAGACGGTCGATCAGTTTGCCTCCCGTCTTAAGATCCTCGTCAACGGCATACACAGCTATGGTTCAACCCTAGAAGAAGTTGCGATCGTCCGACGATTTTTGCGTGCCGCGCCTGCATGCTACATCCAGATCGTCACGTCGATCGAGCAATGTCTCGACCTGAAAACTCTCACGGTTGAGGATCTCGTCGGAAGGTTCAAGGCACACCACGAGAGAATTCATCTCAGTTTTGGCGACGCAGAGGCGAGTGAGCACCTGATGTTGACAAAGGAGCAATTTACCGCCCTGTTGAAAGAAAAGCAAGGCGGATCCACGAGCAGCGGCAAGAAAAAGGGGAAAGGAAAGCAGCGCTCGGCGAGAAAGAACTTCGCCGACTCGGATGACAAGACTGCACCTGAACCACCAAGGAGGAAGTTTGACATCAGAAAAGTAAGGTGTTATAAGTGTGGCCTCCTCGGGCACTTCAAGGCTGACTGCAAGGAAACACCGAAGCAACGGGCGCTCATGGCCGAGGAAGGAGACGATGGGGATATGATGCTGATGTGTGAGCTACTGGACGAGGAGGATCCAGATGATCACGATCAGCTGGAGACAGGTCCGATGAGTGCATCTGTGTCGGTAGAACCGGACGAAGTCGTGGCGCCAGAAGACCATGACCCAAGGCGTGACAGTATGGTTACGTCAGTAAACCCGGGCGAAGTCGTGGCGCCAGAAGACCATGACGCAAGGCGTGACGGTGTGGTCGCGCTTGCATCAGGCGAAGTTGTGGCGCTAGAAGACCATGACATAATGCGTGACAGTGTGGTTACGCTAGAAGCAGGCGATGTGGTGCCAGAAGACCATGATACAAGGGATGATGGTATGGTCACGCCAGTAAGTCCAGGCGTAGACGTGGCGTCAGGAGACCATGACATGAGGCAGACCACTTGGTTGTGTCAGAAAACCATGACGTACGGCGAGAAGCGCGGAGCGCGTGCGCCGCGTCGGAAGAGGATGAAGGGCGTCAAGACGATGCATCCACTACGTGTGTCGCATGGTGCACATCACACGAGCTAGGTGATGCGTCATCTAGTCCCTGCATGGAGCCGTCTGACGGATATACCGAAGCTCATACGCCCCCATGCAGTTGCAGCCAACCACGTACTGCATGGCTTTGTGCTGGTCTTGACGGGTCAAAACAAGGGAGTACATCCAGGGGACTCACGTACATGTCTCTAAGGCTGAAAGGTGGAGGCTCTCCCGTGGGTCAAGGGCACTTTACGGACGATGCATCAGGAGTGTGCGGCCCAGGAACCGGTGAAAGCCATCTGTATGGAAGCCTGACCAGCAAGCAAGGATCGCCAGATGACCCAGGCGCGGGAGTGCTGGCAGGTGCACCATCGCACATTAGTCTGGCGTGCGAGCGTTTGCATGCAGACGTCACGTTGACTCCGACAACTCCTCTGACGGCAGAAGGACCAAGAGAAAAACCTGCAACGCCAGTAACAAGAAATTTGGCAATTTCAGAAGCAAGTGTGTTTTCTTCGGTAGCACGAGAACGACGCGTGTTGGACATCTCTTCAGAGGAAGCGATTCAAATAAATTCGGTGAAGATGAATAATAAAGGGCAACGATGTTTGCACATCAAGGAACCGGAAAATTTTGAAGACACAATTATGAAAGAGTGTTGGCGTCGTGCTATGGATGAAGAGTTGGAGTTGATCCGAGACAACAAAGTATGGGAGCTCGCTGATCTTCCCAACGGACATAATGTCATGGAGCTCAAGTGGGTGTATAATGTCAAGAAAGATGCCAAAGGGAACTTGATGAAGCATAAAGCAAGGCTCGTGGCTACACCAAACGTGCAAGAGCAAGATGTGGACTTCGAAGAGTCCAGTTGACAAGATGAACTCGGTGAGGCTACTTATAGCTCTCGCGGCTCAAGAATCTTGGAGGATACATCATATGGATGTGAACTCAACGTTGTTGACTGGGGAGTTAGAAGAAGTGTTGTATGTGAAGCAACCACCGGGGTACATCCAAGAAGGAGAGGAGCACAAGGTATTGAAGCTACATAGGGCATTGTATGGGCTACGACAAGCTCCTCGGGCATGGAACATCAAGCTTGATCGTACATTGATTTCTCTTGGATTTGAGAAAGCCCCACTAGAGCATGCTATGTACAAGCGAGGTGAAGGCAAGGATAATCTCTTAGTGAGCATCTATGGGGATGATCTATTGATAACTGGAGCAGATGAAGAGGTGATTGCAAACTTCAAGCTACAAATGAAGGAGCTATTCAAGATGACTGATCTAGGGCTCTTGAGTTACTACCTTGGGATCGAGGTACAACAAAAGCCGGAGGGGATCACAATATGCCAGGAAGCATATGCAAAGAAGGTACTTGAAAGCTGTGGCATGAAAGATTGCAATCCAAGTCATGTTCCGATGAAGCCTCGTCTTGTTCTAAGCAAGAAGAGTGAACCATCCGCGCTTGATGCAACGGAGTATAGAAGTGTGGTCCGAAAGTTGAGGTATCTCACTAATACAAGACCGGACTTGGCCTATTCCGTTGGCATAGTGAGTCGCTTCATGGAAGCACCCACGATGGAACATTGGGCAGCTGTGGAAAATATACTCAGGTACATCAAAGGGACAACAAACTTTGGTTGTGTCTATCTGAGAGAGAAGAAGGAGATGGTGGAGTTACTTGGCTATAGTGATAGCGACCTGGCAGGAGATGTGGACGACCGTAAAAGTACCTCGGGCGTGGCATATTTCTTGGGAGGAAGCATAGTGAGTTGGCTATCACAAAAGCAGAAGATGGTCGCATTATCAACACGTGAAGCGGAGTATATTGCAGCTGCAACCGCGGTGTGTCAAGGCGTTTACCTAGGAAGACTACTCGGTGACCTCACAGGTAAGGAAGGAGTGGTGCTCAACATTGATGACGAGTCTGCAATCTCTCTATGGAAGAATCAAATGCATCATGGTAGATGCAAGCACATCGGTACGAGGTATCGATACCTAAGGGAGTGTTTGGAAGAAAGCAAGATCGACATCAACTACGTTTGCACCAACGACCAGCTTGCAGATATCTTAACCAGATCTTTGGGATGGCAGAAGTTCGTGAAGATGCGGCGTAGGATCGGTGTTCAAGCTGCGAAGTGAGGACATCGTTTTTAGGGGGGTGATTGTTGGAATTAACCACGATCGGTGGCCTTGTCCGGCTCGGACAGGTGCAATCACCAAGCCGTATAGGTGTAGGACTAAGTTAGACTAGCTTAGTTCCTATATATATACTTGTACCTCTGTAAGATTTTAAAAACTGAGATCAAAGCAATAACAAATCCCAGGAGCGACATGCTCCTGTTGCAATCCATCAGCGTCTCGTGTTCACGTGTTGTGCTAGTCTAGATTGATCAAGCAAACCCGGCGGATTGCAGGTATACGTACGTGTACGTGTGCTGTGGCCAGAGAAGAATCGATCGACCTGCCTGAGTGCCTGCTTGGTTGCATAGTACGTGTGTGTTGGCCAAAAGCATCAGCCGACTAGAACGTGTCAAGCAACCTGGTTGTGTACGTGTGCCTCCTCGACGGAAAGTACTCGTCCACGTCGCATTGTACGAGACCAGTGCCAACAAAGGCTTGTTCTTATTTTTCTGCGCACATGTTCGCAGTGATGAACTGATGATAGTAGTCCCTCAAACAGCAAATTACTTACCAAATATACTCTAAAGAACATGAATAACTCCTATATGAGATAATAATATAGTTGATGGGTGGGCATAGAAACTAAAAGTCTGGAGGCAGAACCCACATACAAATATATTGAGTATTATCGTTGTCTTGCTCTTTGTGATTATTTCTGTCATCCTTGTCGTGGTAGTGGTATCCCGGGAAGATGATTCTATCCAATCAGTGCTCGTCATTGCTTTCCCGGCAATACACATCGCAACTACCGTGGTCCAACCTAGCTGAGCAGTTCACATAGACATCGGGAGAGGATTAGTCAATACGGTTCGCTTCCACGATGCCGCGCTTGCCCACGGCCGACACGTGCACTGCCTTGCAACAACCTGGACCTAGAAACAATGCATTGTCGCCCAAACTCGCCACGATCATCCCACTTGTATTTGTAATTGTATGTCCTTGTTTTATCACCGTAGGTAGCAAGCTGGAAGATCCTGAAATATTCAGTCTTGTTGTGGTTCCTGGTCTTCACGGCTATTGCAAGCTTGCCGCGCAGCTCAAAGACGTATTTGGCATATCCATCCCTAGTTGTTCTTGTGGTCAGCTCGTCAGCCGAGGTAACAATCGGAGCACCATTTCTTCTTCGGCCGAGGACGAGCCTGTATAGTGCAGGACGAGATGCCATAGAGCTCGCCATTGCAGAAAGCAATGTCTATTAGTTTGTGCCATAAGTACGGGTCGCATCCACGTGTGGTCCACACAAGGTTCTGGCTACGAGGATTACAGAGCCCTATTCATTGCTGTTTTTGTCTTTTTCATACCTCATAAATGATAATGTATTTGAATTTAGAAATTTCACATACTAATAGAACATCACACTCTTAAGACCCTGTATTTGTTCAGAGATTTTTCCAAAACTTCAAAACATAATTTTTCATGTTGTTTTCACCGGTTTCCATCAAAACTTGGTTTCTAAATTCAAATACATTACCATGTTTGTTCCCCTTCCACCTCTTACCCCACCTTACCCTCCCCCTCACCGCTGTCGGATGAAGCCTGGCTGGCGGCGCTGGGGACTTCTTCCTCCTCGACTAGTGCCTCGCAGTGGGGGATGGGGCAGATTGGCAGCGACACGACGCATGTGTGGGGTGTAGCGGTGGTGACGCAAACAACCGTAATGGTGGCACGGGCGGGCGGCGGAGCGACGGTGGCTGCGCGGTGTCTCATTCGCTTGGTCGGGCCATGCTGACGTGGCGCATGGGGAAGCAGTTCCTGATGGGGAAGGATCCTGCAAAGTTGGGATCCGACCCTTTTCAACCCCTGCGCTTGGCTCCATGTCACCTGCAACAGCGACAACTCCATCACCCGAATGTATGCCACTTTTGTTCTCGCACAGGTCTTGTTGAATCTCTGCAGATTGATTAAATCATACTGCTTTTGTTCCTCCTCACTGTGCAGGAATTTGGGGAATGCAGGCACCTCACGCACCCTGATTCCTGAACTGGGAGGATTGAGGAACCTTCAGAGTATTACTATGGCTTGCGAGTGCAAACTTGTCATATTACATGTACACCCAAAATTTTCTACAGAATGATCTTCCCATACCAGCAACCCTAGGCAACCTGATAAGCTAGCTTGGTCACCCTTGATCTCTATGAAAACCTTCTCATCGGCAAGATATGGAATGCTTCTCCAACTGCTGAAAACAATATGTTGGTGTCTGCAAGAGGCTACATAGGAACAAACTGTCAGGACGTATACTGGCGTCACTGGGCCGTCTGGCGGCAAAGCTTGTCAAGCTGGTACTTGAGGATAATATGCTGACTGACACGGTGCCGCTGGAGGTCCTCTCTTGTTCTCGTCCGGGACTTGGCTGAACTATGAGTGGTACATACAAACAGTTCATTTCACACACCACACTCCATTTACTTCCTTCCTTGCTTCTCCGGTGACTTCCAGTGACACAACTTTCTATCTTCATGTAGAAATGCTGCGCATAACAATCTTGCCGGCACCGTCGGATCATCTGAACCAAGTAGGGATGTTTCAATTTTACATTTTGCGTGTAGAATGCATTACATGTATAGGTTTGGTGCTTTGTGCTCACGAGAATTTTCGATTGGCATCATTTGCGGTGGTTGTGGTCATCCAGGACGCGTTCAAGACTACAAGTTGAGCAGTAGTAGTTTTTTTTTTGGAAAAGGAGGATGACACCCGGCCTCTGCAGGAGATGCATGAAGCCATTTTATTAATTATTCATAAAGGCCTTACAACGTAGTGCATCAATAAGTCTGAATCCGCCATCTTGGCAACATCTATCGCTACTCCTATCCACTTGATAAAGGGGTGCAAAAATGCCGAGCCGAATACCCAGACCTCTCACCTAAGCCAAACATCAAAAGCTGGAGGCCCCAGCCAAACCANGTTTTTTTTTTGGAAAAGGAGGATGACACCCGGCCTCTGCAGGAGATGCATGAAGCCATTTTATTAATTATTCATAAAGGCCTTACAACGTAGTGCATCAATAAGTCTGAATCCGCCATCTTGGCAACATCTATCGCTACTCCTATCCACTTGATAAAGGGGTGCAAAAATGCCGAGCCGAATACCCAGACCTCTCACCTAAGCCAAACATCAAAAGCTGGAGGCCCCAGCCAAACCACATACCAGGTCTGGGGCACAAACCAGTCTGACGCACTCTCATGGGTCATCGCCGCCGTTTTCCATCGATCCATCTTCAGAGCAGGTACTAATGCAATAGCCTTGCCAGGCCTGCCGTCGATGCCACCACGGTGCCAAACAACACCACTGCCCTGCGCTCGTCCATCCAGACACATCTGACGTCGATATGCAGCTGCACCATGCTGCCAATACTCATCATCGTCGACGTGGTGAATCTGATGCTGCTCCGCCTGCCAACCACTACAAGAAATATGTCAACTTGTGACCCTCACTATTGGTCGCCGAAAGGTCATTGATTTTCATTTGCGACCTTTTTGTGACCAAAAACAGATGGTCAAAAGCTGGCGGTCGTAAACTGAAATTAACGCCCTTCTTTGGAATAAGGTCGTAGACGTTTACGACCAAAACAAAAGGTCGTTGAACCCATGACCTTTTGTTTTGGTCACTGGCTGTCCTCCCAGGCCATGTCGGATCCGATGTGGCAATCTGACGTGGCAAAATTGCGACCAATTGAAAAGGTCGTTGACAAGATTCAGCCCGGTCCAATTCGATGTTTTACATGGGCCGAGCCCAATAATTTGGCCTTATTACTATTATTTTTCTTATGAATTCTATTGGGCCACATGTGACAAGCCCAATATTTCGGCCTTTTTATTTCTGGGCTTTGGCCTTTTACAGTGTATTGATTTCCTATTTTTGGAAAATTTATTTTGGAGCTGGTCCCACTAGTCATGTTAATCTCATATATTGATCACACACATCAGAATTAATCTCATATATTGATCATACACATCAAAAAGTTACAGACTCATATTATTTCATAAGTGGGTTGCATTGGTCAGGTTCCCATCTCACACACTATCAAATCACATTCATAATCAAATATTCCAAACAAGAGAACATGTGAAATTCGTCAAATAACACAAGAGTAGTGTATTACAATTTATGTAGACTATTACAACCTAGGTACACCAGCTATTACAATATTACAGTCAAATAGAACAGACAACTCTTTGCAGAGTCGCACTTCACAGCTTCGCGCTTTTCTTCACGTCTTCGCTTCCAACTTTCTTAGGACTGGAGCTCCTGTAGAAGAGGAACCAAGAAAACAAGTTACATGTAGCTATATTTGCTACAAATCAGCTATCAACTCGATAATTATGTACACCATACAGAATATTGATTCCAGTTAGTACAAGTTAATTTAATACTCAGCTCCTTTATTTTTGTCCATTTAGTGCAAGTTCATTACCCATACATATAAACTTTTGCTCCCAGCCAGCACCATGAGTCTTCTCAACTACCTACCCAACTACAAGTCAGGAGGCCACTACTGTTAAACCAACTCAAGTGAGAGAGCCAGCAAACTAGGTGGGATCTTTACTTATCACTAAAATTAAAAATTTGAGCACACGAAAAATTGATTATGTGTCATAAGATGATCCTGAGAGTGCAGCACCATGTTACCATATCTAAAGCTGATTAGCGAGCAGCAAATGATCTCATATTGCGCACATGTGTGCATCTTGGAATAGCAAACAATGTTGCCTAAGGACGTTTTCATTCTCTTTGCACGGAAAATTCATTTCCCACTTTTCGAGTGCCGGAAATGAGGTTTTTTTGTGAAGGAACTACAAATTAATGTTGTAAAAATGGACCAAATCAATTTGATAAAATACTAGGCCATGTTTAATGCACAATTGACAAAATGGTTGGGTGTAAAAAGTTTTTATCCACCTCTAGTGAAAAAGACAATTTTCCGCCGATTTAGTAGGAAGCGGGTCAAATTTGAACTGCAGCTGCCTTATAGTTTGCTCTTTATTTTTTTCNGGACGTTTTCATTCTCTTTGCACGGAAAATTCATTTCCCACTTTTCGAGTGCCGGAAATGAGGTTTTTTTGTGAAGGAACTACAAATTAATGTTGTAAAAATGGACCAAATCAATTTGATAAAATACTAGGCCATGTTTAATGCACAATTGACAAAATGGTTGGGTGTAAAAAGTTTTTATCCACCTCTAGTGAAAAAGACAATTTTCCGCCGATTTAGTAGGAAGCGGGTCAAATTTGAACTGCAGCTGCCTTATAGTTTGCTCTTTATTTTTTTCCAAAAATCATTTCTAGGTACATAAGTATCTATATCTATTTAATCATAAATACATGGTTTGGTGGTGATACGTTGAGGTTTGGACAGTGGCCTAGGGCCCCAACTCCAAAGCGCGTAGACTCGCATGCCTGCCGCGTGGTCACCGCGTGACCGTGGCGTTGCCATGCGTTCTGGGAAGCCTAGGCATGTCTAGTAGGTTTGGCACTCCCCAGGTAGATGCTTGGAAGAAAATAAAAACATAAGAATCTCATGAGGGGACTGAACTATGCTCAAACATGAATTAGCAGCCAAGTGTTTGGTTAGCGGTACGGGAAATTCATAAGGCCAATGGGCTTGAGTTTTGGCTGAGGATGACCATCTACTAGGGAGACTGTCTTGGCAAATTTTCAGCTCAAACGGATGAGTTTGGATGGCACTTGATTGGCAAAGTACCACATCGGGCAGAAATATGGATGTTGAAGCTGGGCTCAGATGGATAAGTGGATTGAGCTGAAATTTTGTGGAGTATGGTAATTTTGGCATAGTAAATCACTGTAAAAAGTTTATACCATTTGGATAATCTAGCTTGTACTTCCTTCACAAAGCTTCTCTCTGGATAGAAACTTTAGAAATTTTTTGAGGAAGATTTAATAGGCAAATG
>CAJFDF010001610.1:22286-32922 GCA_904067115.1 Aegilops sharonensis | reverse complement strand
ACCACCACCACGACATATCCCTGTTTAATAGTAGAGATTTGTTACTCCGACCGTTTTCCTTGTCATTTTACCAAGGAAAGTATCATGAGACTATAAGACAATGGTAAAGGTTTTATTCTACTCGGTTTGAGCAGTCATGAAAGTGATAAGGATTTCCTTAGGTGGCATGAGATTACCATTATAAGGTCTTGCTAAGAAAAAGGAAATAAAACTCACCAAAATCTCCATGGAGTGCAAGGCAGTTGGGACGAAACCTATGAAATTCATGAATAGTTTTGAAAAAATCACCATAAATTCATTTTAAGGTGGCATGTGTACTATTTTTTTTACAGGTGGTGCTTTACGGTATTTGCTAGAGATGCACTGATGGTTGAACCATCACCACCCCCACGACATATCCCTGTTTAATAGTAGAGATTTGTTAGTCCGACCGTTTTCCTTGTCATTTGACCAAGGAAAGCATCATGAGACTATAAGACAATGATAAAGGTTTTATTCTACTCGGTTTGAGCAGTCATGAAAGTGATAAGGGTTTCCTTAGGTGGCACGAGATTACCATTATAAGGTCTTGCTAAGAAAAAGGAAATAAAACTCACCAAAATCTCCATGGAGTGCAAGGCAGTTGGGACGAAACCTATGAAATTCATGAATAGTTTTGAAAAAATCACCATAAATTCATTTTAAGGTGGCATTTGTACTATTTTTTTACAGGTAGTGCTTTACAGTATCTGCTAGAGATGCTCTGATGGTTGAACCATCACCACCACCGCGACATATCCCTCTTTAATAGTAGAGATTTGTTAGTCCGACCGTTTTCCTGGTCATTTGACCAAGGAAAGTATCATGAGACTATAAGACAATGGTAAAGGTTTTATTCTACTCGGTTTGAGGAGTCATGAAAGTGATAAGGATTTCTTTAGGTGGCATGAGATTACCATTATAAGGTCTTGCTAAGAAAAAGGAAATAAAAGTCACCAAAATCTCCATGGAGTGCAAGGCAGTTGGGACGAAACCTATGAAATTCATGAATTGTTTTGAAAAAATCACCATAAATTCATTTTACGGTGGCATGTGTAAATATTTTTTACAGGTGGTGCTTTACGGTATCTGCTAGAGATGCTCTTATGGTTGAACCATCACCACCACCACGACATATCCCTGTTTAATAGTAGAGATTTGTTAGTCCGACCGTTTTCCTTGTCATTTGACCAAGGAAAGTAGCATGAGACTATAAGACAATGGTAAACGTTTTATTCTACTCGGTTTGAGCAGTCATGAAAGTGATAACGGTTTCCTTAGGTGGCATGAGATTACCAATATAAGGTCTTGCTAAGAAAAAGGAAATAAAACTCACCATAATCTCCATGGAGTGCAAGGCAGTTGGGATGAAACCTATGAAATTCATGAATAGTTTTGAAAAAATCACCATAAATTCATTTTAAGGTGGCATGTGTACTATTTTCCTTACATGTGGTGCTTTACGGGATCTGCTAGAGTTGCTCTGATGGTTGAACCATCACCACCACCACGACATATCCCTGTTTAATAGTAGAGATTTGTTAGTCCGACCATTTTCCTGGTCATTTGACCAAGGAAAGTATCATGAGACTATAAGACAATGGTAAAGGTTTTTTTCTACTCGGTTTGAGCAGTCATGAAAGTGATAAGGGTTTCCTCAGGTGGCATGAGATTAACATTATAAGGTCTTGCTAAGATAAAGGAAATAAAACTCACCAAAATCTCCATGGACTGCAAGGTAGTTGGGACGAAACCTATGAAATTCATGAATAGTTTTGAAAAAATCACCATAAATTCATTTTAAGGTGGCATGTGTACTATTTTTTTTACAGGTGGTGCTTTACGGTATCTGCTACAGACGCACTGATGGTTGAACCATCACCACCACGACGACATATCCCTGTTTAATAGCACAGATTTTTTAGTCCGACCGTTTTCCTGGTCATTTGACCAAGGAAAGTATCATGAGACTATAAGACAATGGTAAAGGTTTTATTCTACTCGGTTTGAGCTGTCATGAAAGTGATAAGGATTTCCTTAGGTGGCATAAGATTACAATTATATGGTCTTGCTAAGAAAAAGGAAATAAAACTCACCAAAATCTCCATGGAGTGCAAGGCAGTTGGGACGAAAGCTACGAAATTCATGAATAGTTTTGAAAAAATCACCAAAAATTCATTTTAAGGTGGCATGTGTACTATTTTTTTAGATGTAGTGCTTTACAGTATCTGCTAGAGAGGCTCTGTTGGTTGAACCACCACCACCACCACGACATATCCCTGTTTAATAGTAGAGATTTGTTACTCCGACCGTTTTCCTTGTCATTTTACCAAGGAAAGTATCATGAGACTATAAGACAATGGTAAAGGTTTTATTCTACTCGGTTTGAGCAGTCATGAAAGTGATAAGGATTTCCTTAGGTGGCATGAGATTACCATTATAAGGTCTTGCTAAGAAAAAGGAAATAAAACTCACCAAAATCTCCATGGAGTGCAAGGCAGTTGGGACGAAACCTATGAAATTCATGAATAGTTTTGAGAAAAAATCACCATAAATTCATTTTAAGGTGGCATGTGTACTATTTTCCTTACATGTGGTGCTTTACGGGATCTGCTAGAGTTGCTCTGATGGTTGAACCATCACCACCACCGCGACATATCCCTGTTTAATAGTAGAGATTTTCTAGTCCAACCGTTTTCCTGGTCATTTGACCCAGGAAAGTATCATGAGACTATAAGACAATGGTAAAGGTTTTTTTCTACTCGGTTTGAGCAGTCATGAAAGTGATAAGGATTTCCTTAGGTGGCATGAGATTACCATTATAAGGTCTTGCTTAGAAAAAGGAAATAAAACTCACCAAAATCTCCATGGAGGGCAAGGCAGTTGGGACGAAACCTATGAAATTCATGAATAGTTTTGTAAAAATCACCATAAATTCATTTTAAGGTGGCATGTGTACTATTTTCCTTACATGTGGTGCTTTACGGGATCTGCTAGAGTTGCTCTGATGGTTGAACCATCACCACCACCGCGACATATCCCTGTTTAATAGTAGAGATTTTCTAGTCCAACCGTTTTCCTGGTCATTTGACCCAGGAAAGTATCATGAGACTATAAGACAATGGTAAAGGTTTTTTTCTACTCGGTTTGAGCAGTCATGAAAGTGATAAGGATTTCCTTAGGTGGCATGAGATTACCATTATAAGGTCTTGCTTAGAAAAAGGAAATAAAACTCACCAAAATCTCCATGGAGGGCAAGGCAGTTGGGACGAAACCTATGAAATTCATGAATAGTTTTGTAAAAATCACCATAAATTCATTTTAAGGTGGCATGTGTACTATTTTCCTTACATGTGGTGCTTTACGGGATCTGCTAGAGTTGCTCTGATGGTTGAACCATCACCACCACCGCGACATATCCCTGTTTAATAGTAGAGATTTTCTAGTCCAACCGTTTTCCTGGTCATTTGACCCAGGAAAGTATCATGAGACTATAAGACAATGGTAAAGGTTTTTTTCTACTCGGTTTGAGCAGTCATGAAAGTGATAAGGATTTCCTTAGGTGGCATGAGATTACCATTATAAGGTCTTGCTTAGAAAAAGGAAATAAAACTCACCAAAATCTCCATGGAGGGCAAGGCAGTTGGGACGAAACCTATGAAATTCATGAATAGTTTTGTAAAAATCACCATAAATTCATTTTAAGGTGGCATGTGTACTATTTTCCTTACATGTGGTGCTTTACGGGATCTGCTAGAGTTGCTCTGATGGTTGAACCATCACCACCACCGCGACATATCCCTGTTTAATAGTAGAGATTTTCTAGTCCAACCGTTTTCCTGGTCATTTGACCCAGGAAAGTATCATGAGACTATAAGACAATGGTAAAGGTTTTTTTCTACTCGGTTTGAGCAGTCATGAAAGTGATAAGGATTTCCTTAGGTGGCATGAGATTACCATTATAAGGTCTTGCTTAGAAAAAGGAAATAAAACTCACCAAAATCTCCATGGAGGGCAAGGCAGTTGGGACGAAACCTATGAAATTCATGAATAGTTTTGTAAAAATCACCATAAATTCATTTTAAGGTGGCATGTGTACTATTTTCCTTACATGTGGTGCTTTACGGGATCTGCTAGAGTTGCTCTGATGGTTGAACCATCACCACCACCGCGACATATCCCTGTTTAATAGTAGAGATTTTCTAGTCCAACCGTTTTCCTGGTCATTTGACCCAGGAAAGTATCATGAGACTATAAGACAATGGTAAAGGTTTTTTTCTACTCGGTTTGAGCAGTCATGAAAGTGATAAGGATTTCCTTAGGTGGCATGAGATTACCATTATAAGGTCTTGCTTAGAAAAAGGAAATAAAACTCACCAAAATCTCCATGGAGGGCAAGGCAGTTGGGACGAAACCTATGAAATTCATGAATAGTTTTGTAAAAATCACCATAAATTCATTTTAAGGTGGCATGTGTACTATTTTCCTTACATGTGGTGCTTTACGGGATCTGCTAGAGTTGCTCTGATGGTTGAACCATCACCACCACCGCGACATATCCCTGTTTAATAGTAGAGATTTTCTAGTCCAACCGTTTTCCTGGTCATTTGACCCAGGAAAGTATCATGAGACTATAAGACAATGGTAAAGGTTTTTTTCTACTCGGTTTGAGCAGTCATGAAAGTGATAAGGATTTCCTTAGGTGGCATGAGATTACCATTATAAGGTCTTGCTTAGAAAAAGGAAATAAAACTCACCAAAATCTCCATGGAGGGCAAGGCAGTTGGGACGAAACCTATGAAATTCATGAATAGTTTTGTAAAAATCACCATAAATTCATTTTAAGGTGGCATGTGTACTATTTTCCTTACATGTGGTGCTTTACGGGATCTGCTAGAGTTGCTCTGATGGTTGAACCATCACCACCACCGCGACATATCCCTGTTTAATAGTAGAGATTTTCTAGTCCAACCGTTTTCCTGGTCATTTGACCCAGGAAAGTATCATGAGACTATAAGACAATGGTAAAGGTTTTTTTCTACTCGGTTTGAGCAGTCATGAAAGTGATAAGGATTTCCTTAGGTGGCATGAGATTACCATTATAAGGTCTTGCTTAGAAAAAGGAAATAAAACTCACCAAAATCTCCATGGAGGGCAAGGCAGTTGGGACGAAACCTATGAAATTCATGAATAGTTTTGTAAAAATCACCATAAATTCATTTTAAGGTGGCATGTGTACTATTTTCCTTACATGTGGTGCTTTACGGGATCTGCTAGAGTTGCTCTGATGGTTGAACCATCACCACCACCGCGACATATCCCTGTTTAATAGTAGAGATTTTCTAGTCCAACCGTTTTCCTGGTCATTTGACCCAGGAAAGTATCATGAGACTATAAGACAATGGTAAAGGTTTTTTTCTACTCGGTTTGAGCAGTCATGAAAGTGATAAGGATTTCCTTAGGTGGCATGAGATTACCATTATAAGGTCTTGCTTAGAAAAAGGAAATAAAACTCACCAAAATCTCCATGGAGGGCAAGGCAGTTGGGACGAAACCTATGAAATTCATGAATAGTTTTGTAAAAATCACCATAAATTCATTTTAAGGTGGCATGTGTACTATTTTCCTTACATGTGGTGCTTTACGGGATCTGCTAGAGTTGCTCTGATGGTTGAACCATCACCACCACCGCGACATATCCCTGTTTAATAGTAGAGATTTTCTAGTCCAACCGTTTTCCTGGTCATTTGACCCAGGAAAGTATCATGAGACTATAAGACAATGGTAAAGGTTTTTTTCTACTCGGTTTGAGCAGTCATGAAAGTGATAAGGATTTCCTTAGGTGGCATGAGATTACCATTATAAGGTCTTGCTTAGAAAAAGGAAATAAAACTCACCAAAATCTCCATGGAGGGCAAGGCAGTTGGGACGAAACCTATGAAATTCATGAATAGTTTTGTAAAAATCACCATAAATTCATTTTAAGGTGGCATGTGTACTATTTTCCTTACATGTGGTGCTTTACGGGATCTGCTAGAGTTGCTCTGATGGTTGAACCATCACCACCACCGCGACATATCCCTGTTTAATAGTAGAGATTTTCTAGTCCAACCGTTTTCCTGGTCATTTGACCCAGGAAAGTATCATGAGACTATAAGACAATGGTAAAGGTTTTTTTCTACTCGGTTTGAGCAGTCATGAAAGTGATAAGGATTTCCTTAGGTGGCATGAGATTACCATTATAAGGTCTTGCTTAGAAAAAGGAAATAAAACTCACCAAAATCTCCATGGAGGGCAAGGCAGTTGGGACGAAACCTATGAAATTCATGAATAGTTTTGTAAAAATCACCATAAATTCATTTTAAGGTGGCATGTGTACTATTTTCCTTACATGTGGTGCTTTACGGGATCTGCTAGAGTTGCTCTGATGGTTGAACCATCACCACCACCGCGACATATCCCTGTTTAATAGTAGAGATTTTCTAGTCCAACCGTTTTCCTGGTCATTTGACCCAGGAAAGTATCATGAGACTATAAGACAATGGTAAAGGTTTTTTTCTACTCGGTTTGAGCAGTCATGAAAGTGATAAGGATTTCCTTAGGTGGCATGAGATTACCATTATAAGGTCTTGCTTAGAAAAAGGAAATAAAACTCACCAAAATCTCCATGGAGGGCAAGGCAGTTGGGACGAAACCTATGAAATTCATGAATAGTTTTGTAAAAATCACCATAAATTCATTTTAAGGTGGCATGTGTACTATTTTCCTTACATGTGGTGCTTTACGGGATCTGCTAGAGTTGCTCTGATGGTTGAACCATCACCACCACCGCGACATATCCCTGTTTAATAGTAGAGATTTTCTAGTCCAACCGTTTTCCTGGTCATTTGACCCAGGAAAGTATCATGAGACTATAAGACAATGGTAAAGGTTTTTTTCTACTCGGTTTGAGCAGTCATGAAAGTGATAAGGATTTCCTTAGGTGGCATGAGATTACCATTATAAGGTCTTGCTTAGAAAAAGGAAATAAAACTCACCAAAATCTCCATGGAGGGCAAGGCAGTTGGGACGAAACCTATGAAATTCATGAATAGTTTTGTAAAAATCACCATAAATTCATTTTAAGGTGGCATGTGTACTATTTTCCTTACATGTGGTGCTTTACGGGATCTGCTAGAGTTGCTCTGATGGTTGAACCATCACCACCACCGCGACATATCCCTGTTTAATAGTAGAGATTTGTTAGTCCGACCGTTTTCCTTGTCATTTGACCAAGGAAAGTATCATGAGACTATAAGACAATGGTAAAGGTTTTATTCTACTCGGTTTGAGAAGTCATGAAAGTGATAAGGGTTTCCTTAGGTGGCATGAGATTACCATTATAAGGTCTTGCTAAGAAAAAGGAAATAAAACTCACCAAAATCTCCATGGAGGGCAAGGCAGTTGGGACGAAACCTATGAAATTCATGAATAGTTTTGAAAAAATCACCATAAATTCATTTTAAGGTGGCATGTGTACTATTTTTTTACAGGTGGTGCTTTACGGTATCTGCTAGAGATGCACTGATGGTTGAACCATCAACACCCCTACGACATATCCCTGTTTAATAGTAGAGATTTGTTAGTCCGACCGTTTTCCTGGTCATTTGACCAAGGAAAGTATCGTGAGACTGTAAGACAATGATAAAGGTTTTATTCTACTCGGATTGAGCTGTCATGAAAGTGATAAGGGTTTCCTTAGGTGGCATGAGATTCCCATTATAAGGTCTTGCTAAGAAAAAGGAAATAAAACTCACCAAAATCTCCATGGAGTGCAAGGCAGTTGGGACAGAACCTATGAAATTCATGAATAGTTTTCAAAAAATCACCATAATTCATTTTAAGGTGGCATTTGTACTATTTTTTTACATGTAGTGCTTTACTGGATCTGCTAGAGATGCTATGATGGTTGAACCATCACCAGCACCACGACATATCCCTGTTTAATAGTAGAGATTTGTTAGTCCGATCGTTTTCCTGGTCATTTGACCAAGGAGAGTATCATGAGACTACAAGACAATGGTACAGGTTTTATTCTACTCGGTTTGAGCAGTCATGAAAGTGATAAGGGTTTCCTTAGGTGGCATGAGATTACCATTATAAGGTCTTGCTAAGAAAAAGGAAATAAAACTCACCAAAATCTCTATGGAGTGCAAGGCAGTTGGGACGAAACCTATGAAATTCATGAATAGTTTTGTAAAAATCACCATAAATTCATTTTAAGGTGGCATGTGTACTATTTTTTTTTATAGGTGGTGCTTTACGGTATCTGCTGGAGATGCTCTGATGGTTGAACCATCACCACCACCATGACATATCCCTGTTTAATAGTAGAGATTTGTTAGTCCGACCGTTTTCCTGGTCATTTGACCAAGGAAAGTATCATGAGACTATAAGACAAGGGTAAAGGTTTTATTCTACTCGGTTTGACCAGTCATGAAAGTGACAAAGGTTTCCTTAGGTGGCATGAGATTACCATTATAAGGTCATGCTAAGAAAAATGAAATAAAACTCACCAAAATATCCATGGAGTGCAAGGCAGTTGGGACGAAACCTATGAAATTCATGAATAGTTTTGAAAAAATCACCATAAATTCATTTTAAGGTGGCATGTGTACTATTTTTTACACGTGGTGCTTTACTGGATCTGCTAGAGATGCTATGATGGTTGAACCATCACCACCACCACGACATATCCCTGTTTAATAGTAGAGATTTTCTAGTCCAACCGTTTTCCTGGTCATTTGACCCAGGAAAGTATCATGAGACTATAAGACAATGGTAAAGGTTTAATTCTACTCGGTTTCAGCAGTCATGAAAGTGATAAGGGTTTCCTTAGGTTGCATGAGATTACCATTATAAGGTCTTGCTAAGAAAAAGGAAAGAAAACTCACCAAAATCTCCATGGAGTGCAAGGCAGTTGGGAGGAAACCTATAAAATTCATGAATAGTTTTGAAAAAATCACCATAAATTCATTTTAAGGTGGCTTGTGTACTATTTCTTTTACAGGTGGTGCTTTACGGGATCTGTTAGAGATGCTCTGATGGTTGAACCATCACCACCACCACGACATATCCCTGTTTAATAGTAGAGATTTGTTAGTCCGACCATTTTCCTGGTCATTTGACCAAGGAAAGTATCATGAAACTATAAGACAATGGTAAAGGTTTTATTCTACTCGGTTTGAGCAGTCATGAAAGTGATAAGGGTTTCCTTAGGTGGCATGAGATTACAATTATAAGTTCTTGCTAAGAAAAATAAAACTCACCAAAATCTCCATGGAGTGCAAGGCAGTTGGGACGAAACCTATGAAATTCATGAATAGTTTTGAAAAAATCAGCATAAATTCATTTTAAGGTGGCATGTGTACTATTTTTTTTACAGGTGGTGCTTTACGGGATCAGCTTGCATAGCTCTTCATAAAGGCGGGGTTGAGCTTCGTAGACCATGTGATTGCTGCAATATGACTTGCGGCTCAGGGCATCGGCCATTACATTAGCCTTACCAGGGGTATAAGATATACCGCAGTTGTAGTCCGCAATAGCTTCCATCCACCGCCGCTGACGGAGGTTCAGATCTGGTTGAGTAAACAGGTACTTCAGACTCTGATGATTAGTAAAGATCTCGAAACGATTACCGAGAAGGTATTGTTGCCATAGCTTCAGTGCAAAGATAACCGCTGCAAGCTCAAGGTCATGAACCGGGTAATTTTCCTCGTGAGGACGCACTTGACGGGAAGCATAAGCAATCACCCTGCGCTCTTGCATTAGAACACAACCTAATCCTTGACGTGAAGCGTCACAATAGATGACGAAGTCCTTGCGATAATCAGTCTTGCTTGACAGTCTTTGGAGGGGTGCAGTCAAGAATAGCCTGAACACGCTCTGGGTTGACGGCAATACCATCCTTGGAGATAACATGACCAAGGTAGGTGACTTCGGGTAACCAGAATTCACACTTGGAATACTTGGCATAAATTTGATGTTCTTGGAGTTTCTCCAGAACAAGACGAAGATGTTCAGCATGTTCTTCTTTATTCTTCGAATATACCAGGATATCATCTAGATAGACTACGACGAACTTGTCGAGGTAATCCATGAATATGTAGTTCATCAGACGAGAGAATGTAGCTGGAGCATTGGTTAAACCGAATGACATGACGGTGTACTCATAAGAACCATAACGAGTGACGAACGCGGTCTATGGAATATCGTCTTCACGAACACGGATCTGGTGGTAACCCAACCTCAAGTCGAGTTTAGAGAATATCGATGATCCAGCCATTTGATCATACAGATCATTCATCCGAGGAAGGGGATATTTGTTCTGAATTGTAGCTTGGTTGATAGGACGATAGTCTTGGACCAAACGGTTCGTACCGTCCTTCTTCTTGACGAAGAGAGAAGGTGCTCCCCAAGCAGAGGAACTTGGACGAATGAAACCCTTGTGATGAGTTTTGTCGATTTCCTCCTTAAGTTCTAGGAGTTCATGAGGTGGCATCTTGTAGGTTCGTTTAGCAATAGGAACGGTGCCTGGCTTCAAGTCGATGACGAACTCGACGGCCCGGGCAGGGGGTAT
>CAJFDF010001605.1:0-15274 GCA_904067115.1 Aegilops sharonensis | reverse complement strand
GCTTACGTGTCTCATCAACACTCAAAGTTTTAACCGATCTGGCCCGTTTCATGAACTATTACTCACTATTTTGGGGCCTCGGAGTGATTTCCACGATCAACAAACCCAGGGGTGTGTTTACGTGTAGGTCATGAACACTCACAGTTTTGGCCGATTCTAGCCCGTTTCGTGGACTATTACTCACTGGTTTGGGGTCCCGAAGTGATTTCCACGATTAACGAACCCTGGGGTGCACTTACGTGTCGGTCATCAACACTTGCGTTTTTGGCGGATTCTGGCCTGTTTCGTGGACTATTACTCACTGTTTTGGGCTCCTAGAGTAATTACTACGATTAACGAACCCCGGGGTGCGCTTACGTGGCGGTGATCAACACTCACAGTTTTGGCCAATTCTGTCCTGTTTCTTGGACTATTACTCACAGTTTTGGGGACGGGGAGTGATTTCCAAAATTGACGATCCCCGGGGTGCCTTTACGTGTCCGTCGTCAAAAATCACAGTTTTGGCCAATTCTGACCCGTTTCATGGACTATTACTCACGTTTAGGAGTTCCGAAGTGATTCCCATAGTTGTCGAACCCCAAGGTGTGTTTACGTGTCGGTCATCAACACTCGCGGTTTTTGCCGATCCTGGACCGTTTCGTGGACTATTACTCACTGTTTTGGGCTCCTAGAGTAATTACCACGATTAACGAACCCCGGGGTGCGCTTACGTGTCGGTGATCAACACTCACAGTTTTGGCCAATTCTGGCCCCATTTCATGGACTATTACTCATCGTTTACGGTCCCGAAGCGATTTCAATAGTTGTTGAACGCCAAGTACCGTTTACGTGTTGGTCATCAACACTCACAATTTTGGCCGATTCTGGTCCGTTTCCTTCACTATTACTCACCGTTTTAGGGTCCCAAAGCGATCCCAGGGGTGCGTTTACGTGTCTGTCGTCAACACTCACAGTTTGGCCAATTCTGGCCCGTTTTGGGGTCCCGAAGCGATTTCCATAGTTATTGAATGCCAAGGTGCGCTTACGTGTCTCATCGACTCTCAAAGTTTTAACCGATTCTGGCCCGTTTCATGAACTATTACTCACTATTTTGGGGTCTCGGAGTGATTTCCACGATCAACAAACCCAGGGGTGTGTTTACGTGTAGGTCATCAACACTCACAGTTTTGGCCGATTCTGGCCCGTTTCGTGGACTATTACTCACTGTTTTGGGGTCCCTAAGTGATTTCCACGATTAACAAACCCTGGGTGCGCTTACGTGTCGGTCATCAAAACTTGCGGTTTTGGCCGATTCTGGCCTGTTTCGTGGACTATTTCTCACTGTTTTGGGCTCCCGGAGTGATTACCACGATTAACAAACCCCGGGGTGCGCTTACATGTCGGTCATCAACACTCATAGTTTTGGCCAATTCTGGCCCATTTCATGGACTATTACTCACTGTTTCGGGCTGTCGGAGTGATTTCCACGATTAACGAACCCCGGAGCGCTTACGTGTCGGTCATCAACAGTCGCGGTTTTGGCCGATTCTAGCCCGTTTCTTGGAATATTACTCACTATTTTGGGGTCCCGGAGTGATTTCCACAATTAAAGAACCCCGGAGTGCGTTTACGTGTCGGGCATCAACACTCACAGTTTTGGCCGATTCTGGCCCGTTTCGTGGACTATTACTCACTGTTTTGGGCTGCCGAAGTGATATACATGATTAACGAACACCGGGGTGCACTTACATGTCGGTCATCAACACTCGCGGTTTTGGCCGATTATGTCCTGTTTCTTGGACTATTACTCACAGTTTTGGGGTCCGGGAGTGATTTCCAAGATTGGCGATCCCCGGGGTGCCTTTACGTGTCCGTCATCAACAATCACAGTTTTGGCCAATTCTGACCCGTTTCGTTGACTATTACTCACCGTTTAGGGGTTCCGAAGCGATTTCCATAGTTGTCGAACCCCAAGGTGTGTTTACGTGTCGGTCATCAACACTCAAAATTTTGGCCGATTCTGGACCGTTTCGTGGACTATTACTCACTGTTTTGGGTTCCCAGTGTAATTACCACGATTAACGAACCCCGGGGTGCGCTTACGTGTCGGTTATCAACAATCACGGTTTGGGCCAATTCTGGCCCATTTCGTGGACTATTACTCACCGTTTACGGTCCCGAAGCAATTTCCATAGTTGTTGAACGCCAAGTTGCGTTTACGTGTTGGTCATCAACACTCACAATTTTGGCTGATTCTGGTCCGTTTCGTGCTCTATTACTCACTGTTTTAGGGTCCCAAAGCGATCCCAGGGGTGCGTTTACGTGTCAGTTGTCAACACTCACAGTTTTGGCCAATTCTGGCCTGTTTTGGGGTCCCGAAGCGATTTCCATAGTTATTGAACGCCAAGGTGCGCTTACGTGTCTCATCAACACTCAAAGTTTTAACCGATCTGGCCCGTTTCATGAACTATTACTCACTATTTTGGGGCCTCGGAGTGATTTCCACGATCAACAAACCCAGGGGTGTGTTTACGTGTAGGTCATGAACACTCACAGTTTTGGCCGATTCTGGCCCGTTTCGTGGACTATTACTCACTGGTTTGGGGTCCCGAAGTGATTTCCACGATTAATGAACCCTGGGGTGCGCTTACGTGTCGGTCATCAACACTTGCGTTTTTGGCCGATTCTGGCCTGTTTCGTGGACTATTACTCACTTTTTTGGGCTCCCGGAGTGATTACCACGATTAACAAACCCCGGGGTGCGCTTACATGTCGGTCATCAACACTCACAGTTTTGGCCAATTCTGTCCTGTTTCTTGGACTATTACTCAAAGTTTTGGGGTCCGGGAGTGATTTCCAAAATTGACGACCCCCGGGGTGCCTTTACGTGTCCGTCGTCAACAATCACAGTTTTGGCCAATTCTGACCCGTTTCGTGGACTATTACTCACCGTTTAGGGGTTCCGAAGCGATTTCCATAGTTGTCGAACCCCAAGGTGTGTTTACGTGTCTGTCATCAACACTCGCGGTTTTGGCCGATTCTGGGCCGTTTCGTATACTATTACTCACTGTTTTGGGCTCCTAGAGTAATTACCACGATTAACGAACCCCGGGGTGCGCTTACGTGTCGGTGATCAACACTCATAGTTTTGGCCAATTCTGGCCCATTTCGTGGACTATTACTCATCGTTTACGGTCCCGAAGCGATTTCCATAGTTGTTGAACGCCAAGTTGCGTTTACGTGTTGGTCATCAACACTCACAATTTTGGCCGATTCTGGTCCGTTTCGTGCACTATTACTCACCGTTTTAGGGTCCCAAAGCGATCCCAGGGGTGCGTTTACGTGTCAGTCATCGACACTCACAGTTTTGGCCAATTCTGGCCCGTTTTGGGGTCCCGAAGCGATTTCCATAGTTATTGAATGCCAAGATGCGCTTACGTGTCTCATCAACGCTCAAAGTTTTAACCGATTCTGGCCCGTTTCATGAATTATTACTCACTATTTTGGGGTCTCGGAGTGATTTCCACGATCAACAAACCCAGGGGTGTGTCTACGTGTAGGTCATCAACAATCACAGTTTTGGCCGATTCTGGCCCGTTTCGTGGACTATTACTCACTGTTTTGGGGTCCCGAAGTGATTTCCACGATTAACGAACCCTGGGGTGCGCTTACGTGTCGGTCATCAACACTTGCGGTTTTGGCCGATTCTGGCCTGCTTCGTGGACTATTACTCACCGTTTAGGGGTTCCGAAGCGATTTCCATAGTTGTCGAACCCCAAGGTGTGTTTACGTGTCGGTCATCAACACTCAAAGTTTTGGCCGATTCTGGACCGTTTCGTGGACTATTACTCACTGTTTTGGGTTCCCAGTGTAATTACCACGATTAACGAACCCCGGGGTGCGCTTACGTGTCGGTTATCAACAATCACAGTTTTGGCCAATTCTGGCCCATTTCGTGGACTATTACTCACCGTTTACGGTCCCGAAGCAATTTCCATAGTTGTTGAACGCCAAGTTGCGTTTACGTGTTGGTCATCAACACTCACAATTTTGGCCTATTCTGGTCCGTTTCGTGCTCTATTACTCACTGTTTTAGGGTCCCAAAGCGATCCCAGGGGTGCGTTTACGTGTCAGTTGTCAACACTCATAGTTTTGGCCAATTCTGGCCTGTTTTGGGGTCCCGAAGCGATTTCCATAGTTATTGAACGCCAAGGTGCGCTTACGTGTCTCATCAACACTCAAAGTTTTAACCGATCTGGCCCGTTTCATGAACTATTACTCACTATTTTGGGGCCTCGGAGTGATTTCCACGATCAACAAACCCAGGGGTGTGTTTACGAGTAGGTCATGAACACTCACAGTTTTGGCCGATTCTAGCCCGTTTCGTGGACTATTACTCACTGGTTTGGGGTCCCGAAGTGATTTCCACGATTAACAAACCCAGGGGTGTGTCTACGTGTAGGGCATCAACAATCACAGTTTGGGCCAATTCTGGCCCATTTCGTGGACTATTACTCACTGGTTTGGGGTCCCGAAGTGATTTCCACGATTAACAAACCCAGGGGTGTGTCTACGTGTAGGGCATCAACAATCACAGTTTGGGCCAATTCTGGCCCATTTCGTGGACTATTACTCACTGGTTTGGGGTCCCGAAGTGATTTCCACGATTAACAAACCCAGGGGTGTGTCTACGTGTAGGGCATCAACAATCACAGTTTGGGCCAATTCTGGCCCATTTCGTGGACTATTACTCACTGGTTTGGGGTCCCGAAGTGATTTCCACGATTAACAAACCCAGGGGTGTGTCTACGTGTAGGGCATCAACAATCACAGTTTGGGCCAATTCTGGCCCATTTCGTGGACTATTACTCACTGGTTTGGGGTCCCGAAGTGATTTCCACGATTAACAAACCCAGGGGTGTGTCTACGTGTAGGGCATCAACAATCACAGTTTGGGCCAATTCTGGCCCATTTCGTGGACTATTACTCACTGGTTTGGGGTCCCGAAGTGATTTCCACGATTAACAAACCCAGGGGTGTGTCTACGTGTAGGGCATCAACAATCACAGTTTGGGCCAATTCTGGCCCATTTCGTGGACTATTACTCACTGGTTTGGGGTCCCGAAGTGATTTCCACGATTAACAAACCCAGGGGTGTGTCTACGTGTAGGGCATCAACAATCACAGTTTGGGCCAATTCTGGCCCATTTCGTGGACTATTACTCACTGGTTTGGGGTCCCGAAGTGATTTCCACGATTAACAAACCCAGGGGTGTGTCTACGTGTAGGGCATCAACAATCACAGTTTGGGCCAATTCTGGCCCATTTCGTGGACTATTACTCACTGGTTTGGGGTCCCGAAGTGATTTCCACGATTAACAAACCCAGGGGTGTGTCTACGTGTAGGGCATCAACAATCACAGTTTGGGCCAATTCTGGCCCATTTCGTGGACTATTACTCACTGGTTTGGGGTCCCGAAGTGATTTCCACGATTAACAAACCCAGGGGTGTGTCTACGTGTAGGGCATCAACAATCACAGTTTGGGCCAATTCTGGCCCATTTCGTGGACTATTACTCACTGGTTTGGGGTCCCGAAGTGATTTCCACGATTAACAAACCCAGGGGTGTGTCTACGTGTAGGGCATCAACAATCACAGTTTGGGCCAATTCTGGCCCATTTCGTGGACTATTACTCACTGGTTTGGGGTCCCGAAGTGATTTCCACGATTAACAAACCCAGGGGTGTGTCTACGTGTAGGGCATCAACAATCACAGTTTGGGCCAATTCTGGCCCATTTCGTGGACTATTACTCACTGGTTTGGGGTCCCGAAGTGATTTCCACGATTAACAAACCCAGGGGTGTGTCTACGTGTAGGGCATCAACAATCACAGTTTGGGCCAATTCTGGCCCATTTCGTGGACTATTACTCACTGGTTTGGGGTCCCGAAGTGATTTCCACGATTAACAAACCCAGGGGTGTGTCTACGTGTAGGGCATCAACAATCACAGTTTGGGCCAATTCTGGCCCATTTCGTGGACTATTACTCACTGGTTTGGGGTCCCGAAGTGATTTCCACGATTAACAAACCCAGGGGTGTGTCTACGTGTAGGGCATCAACAATCACAGTTTGGGCCAATTCTGGCCCATTTCGTGGACTATTACTCACTGGTTTGGGGTCCCGAAGTGATTTCCACGATTAACAAACCCAGGGGTGTGTCTACGTGTAGGGCATCAACAATCACAGTTTGGGCCAATTCTGGCCCATTTCGTGGACTATTACTCACTGGTTTGGGGTCCCGAAGTGATTTCCACGATTAACAAACCCAGGGGTGTGTCTACGTGTAGGGCATCAACAATCACAGTTTGGGCCAATTCTGGCCCATTTCGTGGACTATTACTCACTGGTTTGGGGTCCCGAAGTGATTTCCACGATTAACAAACCCAGGGGTGTGTCTACGTGTAGGGCATCAACAATCACAGTTTGGGCCAATTCTGGCCCATTTCGTGGACTATTACTCACTGGTTTGGGGTCCCGAAGTGATTTCCACGATTAACAAACCCAGGGGTGTGTCTACGTGTAGGGCATCAACAATCACAGTTTGGGCCAATTCTGGCCCATTTCGTGGACTATTACTCACTGGTTTGGGGTCCCGAAGTGATTTCCACGATTAACAAACCCAGGGGTGTGTCTACGTGTAGGGCATCAACAATCACAGTTTGGGCCAATTCTGGCCCATTTCGTGGACTATTACTCACTGGTTTGGGGTCCCGAAGTGATTTCCACGATTAACAAACCCAGGGGTGTGTCTACGTGTAGGGCATCAACAATCACAGTTTGGGCCAATTCTGGCCCATTTCGTGGACTATTACTCACTGGTTTGGGGTCCCGAAGTGATTTCCACGATTAACAAACCCAGGGGTGTGTCTACGTGTAGGGCATCAACAATCACAGTTTGGGCCAATTCTGGCCCATTTCGTGGACTATTACTCACTGGTTTGGGGTCCCGAAGTGATTTCCACGATTAACAAACCCAGGGGTGTGTCTACGTGTAGGGCATCAACAATCACAGTTTGGGCCAATTCTGGCCCATTTCGTGGACTATTACTCACTGGTTTGGGGTCCCGAAGTGATTTCCACGATTAACAAACCCAGGGGTGTGTCTACGTGTAGGGCATCAACAATCACAGTTTGGGCCAATTCTGGCCCATTTCGTGGACTATTACTCACTGGTTTGGGGTCCCGAAGTGATTTCCACGATTAACAAACCCAGGGGTGTGTCTACGTGTAGGGCATCAACAATCACAGTTTGGGCCAATTCTGGCCCATTTCGTGGACTATTACTCACTGGTTTGGGGTCCCGAAGTGATTTCCACGATTAACAAACCCAGGGGTGTGTCTACGTGTAGGGCATCAACAATCACAGTTTGGGCCAATTCTGGCCCATTTCGTGGACTATTACTCACTGGTTTGGGGTCCCGAAGTGATTTCCACGATTAACAAACCCAGGGGTGTGTCTACGTGTAGGGCATCAACAATCACAGTTTGGGCCAATTCTGGCCCATTTCGTGGACTATTACTCACTGGTTTGGGGTCCCGAAGTGATTTCCACGATTAACAAACCCAGGGGTGTGTCTACGTGTAGGGCATCAACAATCACAGTTTGGGCCAATTCTGGCCCATTTCGTGGACTATTACTCACTGGTTTGGGGTCCCGAAGTGATTTCCACGATTAACAAACCCAGGGGTGTGTCTACGTGTAGGGCATCAACAATCACAGTTTGGGCCAATTCTGGCCCATTTCGTGGACTATTACTCACTGGTTTGGGGTCCCGAAGTGATTTCCACGATTAACAAACCCAGGGGTGTGTCTACGTGTAGGGCATCAACAATCACAGTTTGGGCCAATTCTGGCCCATTTCGTGGACTATTACTCACTGGTTTGGGGTCCCGAAGTGATTTCCACGATTAACAAACCCAGGGGTGTGTCTACGTGTAGGGCATCAACAATCACAGTTTGGGCCAATTCTGGCCCATTTCGTGGACTATTACTCACTGGTTTGGGGTCCCGAAGTGATTTCCACGATTAACAAACCCAGGGGTGTGTCTACGTGTAGGGCATCAACAATCACAGTTTGGGCCAATTCTGGCCCATTTCGTGGACTATTACTCACTGGTTTGGGGTCCCGAAGTGATTTCCACGATTAACAAACCCAGGGGTGTGTCTACGTGTAGGGCATCAACAATCACAGTTTGGGCCAATTCTGGCCCATTTCGTGGACTATTACTCACTGGTTTGGGGTCCCGAAGTGATTTCCACGATTAACAAACCCAGGGGTGTGTCTACGTGTAGGGCATCAACAATCACAGTTTGGGCCAATTCTGGCCCATTTCGTGGACTATTACTCACTGGTTTGGGGTCCCGAAGTGATTTCCACGATTAACAAACCCAGGGGTGTGTCTACGTGTAGGGCATCAACAATCACAGTTTGGGCCAATTCTGGCCCATTTCGTGGACTATTACTCACTGGTTTGGGGTCCCGAAGTGATTTCCACGATTAACAAACCCAGGGGTGTGTCTACGTGTAGGGCATCAACAATCACAGTTTGGGCCAATTCTGGCCCATTTCGTGGACTATTACTCACTGGTTTGGGGTCCCGAAGTGATTTCCACGATTAACAAACCCAGGGGTGTGTCTACGTGTAGGGCATCAACAATCACAGTTTGGGCCAATTCTGGCCCATTTCGTGGACTATTACTCACTGGTTTGGGGTCCCGAAGTGATTTCCACGATTAACAAACCCAGGGGTGTGTCTACGTGTAGGGCATCAACAATCACAGTTTGGGCCAATTCTGGCCCATTTCGTGGACTATTACTCACTGGTTTGGGGTCCCGAAGTGATTTCCACGATTAACAAACCCAGGGGTGTGTCTACGTGTAGGGCATCAACAATCACAGTTTGGGCCAATTCTGGCCCATTTCGTGGACTATTACTCACTGGTTTGGGGTCCCGAAGTGATTTCCACGATTAACAAACCCAGGGGTGTGTCTACGTGTAGGGCATCAACAATCACAGTTTGGGCCAATTCTGGCCCATTTCGTGGACTATTACTCACTGGTTTGGGGTCCCGAAGTGATTTCCACGATTAACAAACCCAGGGGTGTGTCTACGTGTAGGGCATCAACAATCACAGTTTGGGCCAATTCTGGCCCATTTCGTGGACTATTACTCACTGGTTTGGGGTCCCGAAGTGATTTCCACGATTAACAAACCCAGGGGTGTGTCTACGTGTAGGGCATCAACAATCACAGTTTGGGCCAATTCTGGCCCATTTCGTGGACTATTACTCACTGGTTTGGGGTCCCGAAGTGATTTCCACGATTAACGAACCCCGGGGTGCGCTTACGTGTCGGTGATCAACACTCACAGTTTTGGCCAATTCTGGCCTATTTCGTGGACTATTACTCATCGTTTACGGTCCCGAAGCGATTTCCATAGTTGTTGAACGCCAAGTGCGTTTACGTGTTGGTCATCAATACTCACAATTTTGGCCGATTATGGTCCGTTTCATGCACTATTACTCACCGTTTTAGAGTCCCAAAGCGATCCCAGGGGTGCGTTTACGTGTAGGTCGTCAACACTCACAGTTTTGGCCAATTCTGGCCCGTTTTGGGGTCCCGAAGCGATTTCCATAGTTATTGAATGCCAAGATGCGCTTACGTGTCTCATCAACACTCAAAGTTTTAACCGATTCTGGCCCGTTTCATGAACTATTACTCACTATTTTGGGGTCTCGGAGTGATTTCCACGATCAACAAACCCAGGGGTGTGTTTACGTGTAGGTCATCAACAATCACAGTTTTGGCCGATTCTGGCCCGTTTTGTGGACTATTACTCACTGTTTTGGGGTCCCGAAGTGATTTCCACGATTAACGAACCCTGGGGTGCGCTTACGTGTCGGTCATCAACACTTGCGGTTTTGGCCGATTCTGGCCTGCTTCGTGGACTATTACCTACTGTTTTGGGCTCCTAGAGTGATTACCACGATTAACAAACCCCGGGGTGCGCTTACATGTCGGTCATCAACACTCACAGTTTTGGCCAATTCTGGCCCATTTCATGGACTATTACTCACTGTTTTGGGCTGCCGGAGTGATTTCCACGATTAACGAACCCTGGGGCGCGCTTACGTGTCGGTCATCAACACTCGCGGTTTTGGCCGATTCTAGCCCGTTTCTTGGACTATTACTCACTGTTTTGGGGTCCCGGAGTGATTTCCACAATTAAAGAACCGCGGAGTGCGTTTACGTGTTGGGCATCAACACTCACAGTTTTGGCCGATTCTGGCCCGTTTCGTGGACTATTACTCACTGTTTTGGGCTGCCGCAGTGATATCCATGATTAACGAACCCCAGGGTGCACTTACATGTCGGTCATCAACACTCGCGGTTTTCGCCGATTATGTCCTGTTTCTTGGACTATTACTCACAGTTTTGGGGTCTGGGAGTGATTTCCAAGATTGGCGATCCCCGGGGTGCCTTTACGTGTCCGTCATCAACAATCACAGTTTTGGCCAATTCTTACCCGTTTCGTGGACTATTACTCACCGTTTAGGGGTTCCGAAGCGATTTCCATAGTTGTCGAACCCCAAGGTGTGTTTACGTGTCGGTCATCAACACTCGCGGTTTTGGCCGATTCTGGACCGTTTCGTGGACTATTACTCACTGTTTTGGGCTCCTAGAGTAATTACCACGATTAACAAACCCCGGGGAGCGCTTACGTGTCGGTGATCAACACTCACAGTTTTGGCCAATTCTGGCCCATTTCATGGACTATTACTCATCGTTTACGGTCCCGAAGCGATTTCCATAGTTGTTGAACGCCAAGTGCGTTTACGTGTTGGTCATCAACACTCACAATTTTGGCCGATTATGGTCCATTTCATGCACTATTACTCACCGTTTTAGGGTCCCAAAGCGATCCCAGGGGTGCGTTTACGTGTCAGTCGTCAACACTCACAGTTTTGGCCAATTCTGGCCCGTTTTGGGGTCCCGAAGCGATTTCCATAGTTCTTGAACGCCAAGGTGCGGTTAAGTGTCTCATCAACACTCAAAGTTTTAACTGATCTGGCCCGTTTCATGAACTATTACTCACTATTTTGGGGCCTCGGAGTGATTTCCAAGATCAACAAACCCAGGGGTGTGTTTACGTGTAGGTCATCAACAACTCACAGTTTTGGCCGATTCTGTCCCGTTTCGTGGACTATTACTCACTGTTTTGGGGTCCCGAAGTGATTTCCACGATTAACGAACCCTGGGGTGCGCTTACGTGTCGGTCATCAACACTTGTGGTTTTGGCCGATTCTGGCCTGTTTCGTGGACTATTACTCACTGTTTTGGGCTCCCGGAGTGATTACCACGATTAACAAACCCAGGGGTGCGCTTACATGTCGGTCATCGACACTCACAGTTTTGGCCAATTCTGGCCCATTTCATTGACTATTACTCACTGTTTTGGACTGCCGGAGTGATTTCCACGATTAACGAACACCAGAGTTCGGTTACGTGTCGGGCATCAAGACTCACAGTTTTGGCCAATTCTGGCCCATTTCGTGGACTATTACTCACTGTTTTAGGGTCCCGAAGTGATTTCCACGATTAACGAACACCAGAGTTCGGTTACGTGTCGGGCATCAAGACTCACAGTTTTGGCCAATTCTGGCCCATTTCGTGGACTATTACTCACTGTTTTAGGGTCCCGAAGTGATTTCCACGATTAACGAACACCAGAGTTCGGTTACGTGTCGGGCATCAAGACTCACAGTTTTGGCCAATTCTGGCCCATTTCGTGGACTATTACTCACTGTTTTAGGGTCCCGAAGTGATTTCCACGATTAACGAACACCAGAGTTCGGTTACGTGTCGGGCATCAAGACTCACAGTTTTGGCCAATTCTGGCCCATTTCGTGGACTATTACTCACTGTTTTAGGGTCCCGAAGTGATTTCCACGATTAACGAACACCAGAGTTCGGTTACGTGTCGGGCATCAAGACTCACAGTTTTGGCCAATTCTGGCCCATTTCGTGGACTATTACTCACTGTTTTAGGGTCCCGAAGTGATTTCCACGATTAACGAACACCAGAGTTCGGTTACGTGTCGGGCATCAAGACTCACAGTTTTGGCCAATTCTGGCCCATTTCGTGGACTATTACTCACTGTTTTAGGGTCCCGAAGTGATTTCCACGATTAACGAACACCAGAGTTCGGTTACGTGTCGGGCATCAAGACTCACAGTTTTGGCCAATTCTGGCCCATTTCGTGGACTATTACTCACTGTTTTAGGGTCCCGAAGTGATTTCCACGATTAACGAACACCAGAGTTCGGTTACGTGTCGGGCATCAAGACTCACAGTTTTGGCCAATTCTGGCCCATTTCGTGGACTATTACTCACTGTTTTAGGGTCCCGAAGTGATTTCCACGATTAACGAACACCAGAGTTCGGTTACGTGTCGGGCATCAAGACTCACAGTTTTGGCCAATTCTGGCCCATTTCGTGGACTATTACTCACTGTTTTAGGGTCCCGAAGTGATTTCCACGATTAACGAACACCAGAGTTCGGTTACGTGTCGGGCATCAAGACTCACAGTTTTGGCCAATTCTGGCCCATTTCGTGGACTATTACTCACTGTTTTAGGGTCCCGAAGTGATTTCCACGATTAACGAACCCTGGGGTGCGTTTACATATCGGTCATCAACACTCGCGGTTTTGGCCGATTATGTCCTGTTTCTTGGACTATTACTCACAGTTTTGGGGTCCGGGAGTGATTTCCAAGATTGACGATCCCCGGGGTGCCTTTACGTGTCCGTCGTCAACAATCACAGTTTTGGCCAATTCTGACCCGTTTCGTGGACTATTACTCACCGTTTAGGGGTTCCGAAGCGATTTCCATAGTTGTCGAACACCAAGGTGTGTTTACGTGTCGGTCATCAACACTCGCGGTTTTGGCCGATTCTGTACCGTTTCGTGGACTATTACTCACTGTTTTGGGCTCCTAGAGTAATTACCACGATTAACGAACACCAGGGTGCGCTTACGTGTCGGTGATCAACACTCACAGTTTTGGCCAATTCTGGCCTATTTCGTGGACTATTACTCATCGTTTACGGTCCCGAAACGATTTCCATAGTTGTTGAACGCCAAGTGCGTTTACGTGTTGGTCATCAACACTCACAATTTTGGCCGATTATGGTCCGTTTCATGCACTATTACTCATCGTTTTAGGGTCCCAAAGCGTTCCCCGGGGTGCGTTTACGTGTCAGTCGTCAACACTCAAAGTTTTGGCCAATTCTGGCCCGTTTTGGGGTCCCGAAGCGATTTCCATAGTTCTTGAACGCCAAGGTGCGCTTAAGTGTCTCATCAACACTCAAAGTTTTAACCGATCTGGCCCGTTTCATGAACTATTACTCACTATTTTGGGGCCTCGGAGTGATTTCCACGATCAACAAACCCAGGGGTGTGTTTACGTGTAGGTCATCAACAATCACAGTTTTGGCCGATTCTGACCCGTTTCGTGGACTATTACTCACTGTTTTGGGTTCCCGAAGTGATTTCCACGATTAACGAACCCTGGGGTGCGCTTACGTGTCGGTCATCAACACTTGCGGTTTTGGCCGATTCTGGCCTGTTTCGTGGAATATTACTCACTGTTTTGGGCTCCCGGAGTGATTACCACGATTAACAAACCCCGGGGTGCGCTTACATGTCGGTCATCAACACTTGCGGTTTTGGCCGATTCTGGCCTGTTTCGTGGAATATTACTCACTGTTTTGGGCTCCCGGAGTGATTACCACGATTAACAAACCCCGGGGTGCGCTTACATGTCGGTCATCAACACTCACAGTTTTGGCCAATTCTGGCCCATTTCATGGACTATTACTCACTGTTTTGGGCTGCCGGAGTGATTTCCATGATTAACGAACCCCGGGGCGCGCTTACGTGTCGGTCATCAACACTCGCGGTTTTGGCCGATTCTAGCCCGCTTCTTGGACTATTACTCACTGTTTTGTGGTCCCGGAGTGATTTCCACAATTAAAGAACCGCGGAGTGCGTTTACGTGTCGGGCATCAACACTCATAGTTTTGGCCGATTCTGGCCCGTTTCGTGGACTATTACTCACTGTTTTGGGCTGCCGCAGTGATATCCATGATTAACGAACCCCTGGGTGCACTTACATGTCGGTCATCAACACTCGCAGTTTTGGCCGATTATGTCCTGTTTCTTGGACTATTACTCACAGTTTTGGGGTCCGGGAGTGATTTCCAAGATTGGCGATCCCCGGGGTGCCTTTACGTGTCCGTCGTCAACAATCACAGTTTTGGCCAATTCTGACCCGTTTCGTCGACTATTACTCACCGTTTAGGGGTTCCGAAGCGATTTCCATAGTTGTCGAACCCCAAGGTGTGTTTACGGGTCGGTCATCAACACTCGCGGTTTTGGCCGATTCTGGACCGTTTCGTGGACTGTTACTCACTGTTTTGGGCTCGTAGAGTAATTACAACGATTAACGAACCCTGGGGTGCGCTTACGTGTCGATGATCAACACTCACAGTTTTGGCCAATTCTGGCCCATTTTGTGGACTATTACTCATCGTTTACGGTCCCGAAGCGATTTCCATAGTTGTTGAACGCCAAGTGTGTTTACGTGTTGGTCATCAACACACACAATTTTGGCCGATTATTATGGTCCGTTTCATGCACTATTACTCACCGTTTTAGGGTCCCAAAGCGATCCCAGGGGTGCGTTTACGTGTCAGTCGTCAACACTCACAGTTTTGGCCAATTCTGGCCCGTTTTGGGGTCCTGAAGCGATTTCCATAGTTCTTGAACGCCAAGGTGCGCTTACGTGTCTCATCAACACTCAAAGTTTTAACCGATTCTGGCCCGTTTCATGAACTATTACTCACTATTTTGGGGTCTCGGAGTGATTTCCACGATCAACAAACCCAGGGGTGTGTTTACGTGTAGGTCATCAACAATCACAGTGTTGGCCGATTCTGGCCCGTTTCGTGGACTATTACTCACTGTTTTGGGGTCCCGAAGTGATTTCCACGATTAACGAACCCTGGGGTGCGCTTACGTGTCGGTCATCAACACTTGCGGTTTTGGCCGATTCTGGCCTGTTTCGTGGACTATTACTCACTGTTTTGGGCTCCCGGAGTGATTACCACGATTAACAAACCCCGGGGTGCGCTTACATGTCGGTCATCAACACTCACAATTTTGGCC
>CAJFDF010001603.1:15971-32999 GCA_904067115.1 Aegilops sharonensis | reverse complement strand
AGGGTTGGGGGGCCAACTTGGGACGCCAGAATAGGATGCTCAAGGAGATTATCCTCTCCGAGATCGCGAGTCTTGACCAATGGGCGGACGCGCGGCCTTTCTCTGAACCAGAATGGGCCCGTCGTTACGCGTTGGAAGACCAGGTGCAGTCCTTGCTTCGTGCGGAAGAGGAATACTGGAGGCGTCGGGGGGGGGGGGGGGCTAAAGTGGGTGCTTAAAGGCGATGCCAATACGAAATACTTCCATGCCTACGCTAATGGGCGAAGGCATAGTGCGACCCTTCGCTTGCAGTCTGAACAGGGGTTACTGCTAGCTCAGGCCGACATAGTGTGTCACATGTATGACTTCTATGTCTAACTTATGGGGACAAGCGACGATCAGAAAGCCGGGGTTTGTGCTGACATCTGGGACCCTTCCCAGCTCGTAACCGACCGGGAAAATGAGGAGTTGGGGCTCGTGTTTTTACCCGAGGAGATCGACACTGCTCTCAGGAGCATGAAAACCGATACGACGCTAGGCCCGGATGGGTGGCATGTGGAAATGTTCAAACACTTTGGTCGATCTTGCAGGGACCAATGTTCGAGGTGTGTAATGGTTTTATGCACGGGACAATTGACATCTCCAGGCTAAACTTTGGGGTACTCTCGCTCATCCCTAAAGTGTCTGGAGCCGATGACATCCGTCAATTTAGACCAATTGCACTTATTAATGTGCCTTTTAAGATATGTTCCAAAGCAACCACTTCCCGCCTAGTCCCGATCGTGCACCGCACCATTAGTCGCACCCAAACTACGTTCATCCGTGGCCGCAACATCTTGGAGGGCTCTCTCGCGCTGCAGGAGATCCTCCATGAGCTTAAACGCACTAAGGAACCGACCATTCTCCTGAAACTAGACTTCGAAAAAGCATACGACCGCATGAATCGGAATTTTTTGCGCCAAGTCCTGCTCAGCCGGGGTTTCTCGGCCATGTGGGTTCATCGAGTGTTGCAGCTGGTCTTGGGTGGCCAGACTGCAATCTTGATCAACGGGGAAGTAGGGAACTTCTTCCGGAATAAGCGAGGACTGCATCAGGGTGACCCGATGTCCCCGTTGCTATTCAACTTTGTTGTGGACGCCCTTGCAGCTATGCTTCGGAGGGCGACCACGGTTGGCCACATCAAAGGGGTGGTGGGCCATCTCATCACAGGGGGGTCTCGCACTTGCAGTACGCAGACGATACACTGCTACTGTTCCAATCCGACACTCACAGCATTGCAACGGTGAAAGCCTTGCTGCTGAGCTTTGAATTGATGTCCGGCCTCAAAATCAATTTCCACAAGTATGAAATGTTATCTATGGGGATAGATAGCGAGGAGGGGTGCCGCATCGCGGACCTCCTCAATTGTAAAGTGGGAAAGTTCCCTTTCACATACTTAGGTTTGCCCTTAGCACCACGAAGGGTGACCATAGAGGATTGGGCACCCCTAAATGGCAAAGTGGGTAAGAAAGTGAGCCCCTGGCGTGGCCAGTTCATGTCCTCGGCGGCTAGGCTCGTCCTGACCAACTCGAGTCTATCCTCGCTTCCCATGTTCGCCATGGGTCTCTTCTTTTTGGCCGAGGGTGTTCACGCCAAAATGGACACGCCGCGAGCCCGTTTCTTCTGGGAAGGAACAGTCTCAAACACAAATACCGTATGGTCAAAATGGGATGCGGTATGCAGGCCCAAGTCCATGGGAGGACTAGGAATCACCAATACTGGACTACAAAACATCGCGCTAATGTGCAAGTGGATCTGGAAGCTCTCGCAAGGGGCGATGGGCTTATGGGCTGATATCCTTCGGGCGAAATACTTTCCCGACGGGAATTTTTTCGAAGAAGAGACGAGGGGCTCCCCTTTCTGGCAGGACCTGCAGGCTATTAGACCAGCTTTTGACCAGGGGGCCAAATTCACCGTCGGCAACGGCCGCTCCACCCGTTTCTGGATTGATTTTTGGGTGGGCACTCGTCCCCTTTGGGAGAATTTCCCGGACTTGTATGCACTCGCGGTGCACCCTAACCTTAGGGTGGCAGAGGCTTTGGTTTCCCCACAGGCCATAGCCTTCTGCCATAACCTAAATATACTGGAATCAGAAAGGTGGGGCACCTTGCTGGATCTGGTTTCTCCCGTTGCGCTGACAAACGAGCCTGACAGGGTGTCGTGGCATCTAAACGCCTCCGGGAAGTTTTCGGTCAAGTCCTTATACAACCAACTGTGCCAAGGGACGGTACGGAGGGAGGTGAAGGGACTTTGGCAAGCTCGCGTTCCGCTAAAGATCAAAGTTTTTCTTTGGCAACTGTTCCGGGATCGCCTCCCCACGTCCCTCAAGATTGCAAAACGGAATGTCCCGGCAACGGGTCCTTGTGCATTATGTGGGAACCCCGAGAACGCAAACCACGTCTTCTTTCTATGCCCTTTAGCTAGGTTTGCTTGGAGTGTTGTGCGCGAGGCTGCCGGGGTCCATGGGACCCGCGCTCCTCTTCCGAACTTGTGGGACTTCTGGATTCGGTTCAGGGTCAACACAAGCGCGTGCTGCAGACTAGTATAGGGGAAATGTTATGGTCCTTATGGCTCACCCGCAACAAATTTACCATTGAGGGGTCTCTCTCATCGCACCCGGCTAATATCATATGCAAATGTTCTACCCTACTGCAGCAGTGGAGTCCGTTGGCGAAGCGGAAGGACTCTGAGATGATGAAGCACACGCAAGATCGAGTTCAGCAGGTCTACGTGGCGGCTAGGGAGCCGGCGACGCCTCCCTGACATAGGGAGTGATCTTTTGTTTTTTTCGCGAGCCTGCGCGCTCCTGTCCATGGGCTTTGGTCTTGTATCGTGCTCGCCGCCCGGCTTCGAACCCTTCCTGACTTAGTCCCTAGCTTTGCCTGTGGCGTTTGCTTTTGGTCTGTCCGTGTAATGACCGTCCGTTATGCTACTTTGTCTGTTCCGTCGTGGGCTTTATTAATTTAAAGCCGGACGCTCCCAGCGTCTTCATTCTAAAAAAAATCGTACGTTTCTTCATACGTCAAAAGGAAATTACGTCGTCCGCACACAGATGCATTCGCTCGAACATGTGTGGCACGAATACATGGCAAGTCCAAACGTTTTTGATGCAAAATTTGGTTGGCAGTACTAGTTGAAACCATGATTGTACCATTTGAATTATGTGCAAATACATATCTAATCGACCTTTCTTGTAGAAAGAATATCTAATCGACAATAATAACTACTCATGTGTAAAATTAAGTGCATGGAAGAATACATCATACTTTATTATTTTTGCAAATATGTTGTTATATATATACACACACACAACATATGCAATAACACTATATACTTGGCGCTCATGCACTGTGCAACGGAACGTATTATGCCAATTAGTACCCCTCTATTCCAAAAAAGTAGACCGTGCAAGCTTAACCAGTTACCTGATTAAATCAATATAAGTGGATTAGTTCATGAAAAAGTGACACCAATACAAATTCTTGTGTGTAAGAATCCAACGACATTAGCTTCCTATCGCACTAACTTGGATGGAAAGGAATTGGAACATGGTGCATATAAAAATTAATTTTATGGCATAAGATCCGACTTCATACCCTGAATTGGGATTCCAATTTATACTGCCAAGGGAAATGCTAATTATGTGCTCCAGGTGAGCATATATGTTCATAGAATTCTAAAACTGACTTGAAAAGTTTCAAAGACAAAAATAATGTATTGGAGTGAGTCATGCACGTGTAAGTTGTTTTTGAAAGATTAATCAATTTTCCGGTCTGGGTGAAAAAAAAAGTGGGGAGCTAGGGTAGCATTTTCAGATTTTGAAAGAAACAAGTTTGGGTTTGTTATTTTTTCTGGCTCGCAAATGAGTTGCATCTTTCACGAAACTTTGATACTATAAACTGTTGGTAGTATAAACGTATTAGTTAGGGATTAGGAGAGATAGATTTGGTTTAAACCAATAATTACTTGCCATGTACTCCAATCCTTTTTCTTGTTGTACTTCTCTATATGCCCCATATGAGGTCAGATCAATGCAACATACAACAACACAATATTCTAGCCAATGTAAGCTATTTTTTAAAAAAATAGGAAAAGTGAAAGTTATTTTTTGAAAAGGGAGCAAATGCACTCGAGCGCACACATAGAGTTTTCTGATCTAAGGGCCTTTACATTTTTGTGTAAAAGTCTGTGGACATATATATCAATCTGAAGTCCTCCACATGCAAAGCATGTCCAAAAAATTACTAGTAGTATGACAAGTGTCAAAGTGTTTCCTCAGGCTGAACTCGGGGGCTCTCTTTCCAGCATCAAGTCACGGGTCTTGTCCAGTACCGACCAAGCAGCTGTTGGGAATTGGGAAATCTGCTCCCGCGAGAACTCGCACTTCGAAAATTCGCCGAAACGGCTTCCAAACTCATCGTAAGAATCCCACGCATCATACATCAATGCTGCCGTGAGCGTCAGCACACAAAGCCTGAACTCGCCCCCTTCGGTCTCACGAGGCCGCCACACCCTTCTATACCTGCATTGCACATACAAGTAATGAGCACACGTGCATGCAGCTAGCTTGCTAGGGTTGGTAATAGTTGTCCTTGCACTTTACCATGCAACCTTGGCGGTAGGCTCCGTCGTTGCCGCACCGTGTCCCTTCTGCTGAAACATGCATGATCAATACAACGACTAATAGATGTAAAAAATACTCTGCTTGGAGTTGGAGTAGCTTTTTCTTTGAACTTTACAACGATCGACAGCTAGTGTATAACATTACTAGATGTAAAAAATAAAGAGGACTATATATATATATATAGTGACCACGTAATATTTTGCTCTGCAGAGGCATACACATGTTTACTTTGGGTATAGATTGATGAGAGATACGTGGATACTAGGAAATTAATCACCTGGAGGAGGCTGGTGCTCATGTATCTGTTGGACGGGACGACGCGGCGAGCTGGTCCCATGGACGGCGTCGGCGAGGGCAGGGCGCCGGCGCCGAGGGGGCGGTCGAGGAGGCTGTGAATCCCCCGAGGCCGCAGCGAGGAGAAGATCTGCTGGAGCGCTCCCCGCTGGCCGCCGGCTGCTGCTCGCCGGACGACCGCGATGCCGGCAGCAGCACATTGGATCGCCGCCATCGCTGAATTTAGTCGGAGATGAGATGAATCGATAGATCGATCTGCTCGAGCTTTTCCTTTTCTTGCTCCCGTGATCACGTAGCATCATCGCGTAGACGTGTCGTAGGTGTCTATGTCGGCACGAGCGTTGGTAATTCGTACCGATATGGATACGTGCCGGATAGGAAGTTCAAGCCCGTACGTCTCGTGTCTCTCGATCTGGACTCTGGGCAGAGGAGAGGAGTCTCATCCAGTGACGAAGCCTTTTCTTTTAAATCATTGGCGGAGCTACTTTTTTAGGGTAAAGCTAAGTTTTATTGATCAAATGCCACAGAGTATGGAATATATCTCGAATCATGGGGTTGAACAAGCCACACGTGACGCCCTAACGAATGCAAAAACTTGGCTAGATTGTGAGCCTCTTTATTTGTCTTTCTACCTTTAAAAATGAAATTACAACTAAAACTAGTAGCACGAAGCTTAAACTCACTAATGGCACTGCCATATCTCCCTTGTGAGCCCTTCTGGATGTCTTCTACAACTTGCTTGGAATCTGAAGCAATAATGAAGTTCTTCAAGAGCAGACGTCTGCCAGAGAAAGTGCCTCCCTGCATGCAATGGCTTCAAGTATTGCTGAATCACGGATGCCATGTATCACCAATGATGAACTCCCCAAGTTGTTAGCTTGGACGTCTCTACAGACTGTTGCCGCTGTACCACCTCTAGATGGTGTGGACACTCTTGCGTTAACACGTATTTTTGCAAAACCGGCAGATGGCGCCTTCTGTCTCCACTAGCCACTTGGTAGACTGGCTCGGTGTGAGTTTTGTGTTGGTCTCGCATCCTTATCTATCTATAAAACCCTGGGTAGCTTGTGGAAGCAAGACATGGCCACAGGTGGTCCGCCCAGCCCAAGACGAAATCACTAGGATGTGGCCATTTCTCAATAATACTGGCGAAGGGCCTGTTACATCCACTTTGATCTGGAACCTACATGTTGATGCTCACGATTTCGATAGTCATACTGTATGCAGCACCACCACAGCAAGCATGCTACTCTTAGTCAAATCAAGCTGTATCATAAAAGTAATTGAATTTGCACTTTTCAGAAAAATATAAATATTTTAAAGCCTACCCTCTCGGTCCCATAATTTAATATGTTTTCTAACACTACGCTAGTGTCAAAAAACATCTTACATTATGGGACAAGGAATAGTTCTTATCAAATATTATTAACGCCCATCGGTAAAAAAAATGTTTGAATTTGCACCGTGCAATCAATCAAATCATACAAAAACGCATGCATGCCGACCGACCGACGATGATGGATTCTTCTCCGTAGCCATCGACCGATGACGCGTTGAGACCCCTGTGCGAACAAAAAATCTTCCGTGACAGGCTCGTGGCCAGCTAGCACAAGATCGACGACATTGAGCAGGCATTCGCCCGAGGACGGACGTCGACGGGTCGACGGCGACAACCGGGAGGCCGGCGCACGCACGTACATGCCATGCTAGAGACGTCGGCCGGCAGCAGCTTGCCATGGATCTCGCTTTGGACCAACAAGAAATGAATGACTCAAGCGACGTCGACGGCAACGGCGACGACGATGCAGAGATCTCGCCGCGCGCGCCACACAATCCGGCAGCCAGCTCCATCCCATGTACGTTTATACCACGGGGCCGAAGGAAGGTTCTAGAGGCACATGCATGCATGTGTACGCTAGCTGGCTCCGGCGAGTGCGCCTGTGTCGTCGCCGCCGCTGCCGCCGCCGAATAACTGCGCCGTACTTCCTCCGTACGTGCACACAGGCACCTGCGTGGGCGCTAAAGCTCGATCGAGCTGGCTTCAAAATCAATGAGACGCAGGCACGCACGCAACCATCCCCGTCCCCGTGTAAACAGTGAACTAGCTAATTGCACCGTCTAGTCGTGTATATAGGATCTCGGCCCCTGTCTAGTCGGTGGGAGAGATCCGTTCTCGTTCTTTTTAGATTCAGCGCCTTGGTTGGGGCTATGTGGCAACGGCGATGTCCCTTAGTAGGAATAATGTCTCTTACACCCTGTCCCCGTCCCGATAATAAGTCTAGCATCATTAGAGGGCGTGTGGAGGTGTGTCTTCGTTGAATCTCATGGGATTTGGCCAGTGCTAGTCTCCGTGGGTCTGTTTGGATTTGGTTTTAGTTCGTCTTTGTTTAAGTGTTTACATGTTTGATCCTTCTGATCTACGACTGTCTTCATCGGAGATGGTTGTTGCTTTGGTGCACTGGTCCTACGGGGTCTTAGCATGATGACTTTCTTACTGTCTACTACGGAGTGGCCGCTAGGTGATCCATGAAATTGGTTGTAATTTTTATTACCTCTGTTGTTGTACTGCCATAATTGAAGATATAGTTTTAAAGTTTTTCACACGCAAAAATGTACTCCATGGAAAACAAGCGTATGGATCGGGCATGCAAGCGGAGCTATACAGCGTTTTGACCTTTGCAGGCTACAACTTATTAATTTGCTATCACCTATTCACCTGGTCACCACAGTATGTAGTTGCGTGCACGATTGAAATCAATCGCATGCATGGAGAGTCCAACCCACAGGTTGGATGGATGCCTAGTTGCTTGGGTGGTCCATTTTCACGATATTAGGCTCATTAGCTAAATGTAAGTTGCCTGATTTATTAATTTCAGCCAATCGATTTGTGGGAGGTGGAAGAAGGTGATGAGGCGCATCACGAAGGCAACTACCTAAGGTTGAGGGTTCAAGGTTGGGGTGATAGGTTTGCTGGGAAAATCCAGTGGTGCGACGGTTTACAGGGATGGCCCGGGGTGGTGCCAGCACGGCGGTGGGCGGCGGTGAGGGTAGGGCTAGGCTGGCGGAGAGCGCCACCGGCCATGGTCGATGGAGGCGGCCGGTTCGACCGGTAGTCGCGGGTGGTCTGGGGAACACGATGAACAGGGAAGGCTGGAGATGGAAGAAGGCCACATGGCCATTTGCTATACATCTGATGGTTTGAAAAAAAAGTAAGTGGCCCAGATTGGATTTTTTTTGTCAAATGATCCCTAGCCAGGCCCCAAACCAATTTAACATTTCTTGCAATTATACCATTCATTTGGCGGTGCTCCATTTCTTTTTTTTTCACCATGGATACCTAGACCGAGAAATTACCAGTCCCACCATCAACAGATAAAAGCTGTCTCATTGTACGTGTGGTAAAGTTTAAAAATATATACTCCTAATATCGTGCAAAAGTATATTATTGAGCATTTAGGATTACTATTTCATGTTTCTCTCTTAAAGTCCTCCAACCAGGTCTCATATCACTAACCTTATAGGCATATTACTATGCGAAAAAACTCACTGCCAAAGTCATGCATTTACTCCCAAGACATGAACAAATTAAATTAAACACGACTTATATTTAGGAGAAAGACAGCACAGAAAGAAAAGAAAAAAAGAGCAAAATCAGGCACGATTAAATCGTGACGCCTATGGTGGTTGGGAGGATGCATGATTGAGCACTAGCACTACCGCAATTCTTCAACCGTCAACCAAAATGTATATATACGACTGCTGTATGATTGCGACCAAAAACGCTGGCCTGCCGGCCGGCGCCTCTTTAATGCACGAAAAGTTCAGTTTTGGACGAGCGTGCATCAGCCGGACAGACGACGACAACAACTTGGCAACTTGCGGTGACATATAGACAAGATTTGATCCACCATATCTCTCGCATGTTCTCCAACGTCCACTCTCTCCAACTTTTGTAATCTGATTTATGTGGCTGTACGAGACTCTTATCTCCATACTCAACAACTAATCAGCTACCTAGCTATTGATTTGATTTGACGGGTGCATATCCTTTCCTCCTCTTTGTCTCACGGACGCACATCCGTCGATTATCTGCCTTCTTAATTTGTGTCTAAAGATTAACTCAGGATCCTTAAACAAAAAGTATTAGTACGATTATGAGCCCGGTCATGTTCAACTTTTGAAATCATTTAGTTGGTTAATTAGTGGTCACTTTCTCGGTTGGTTAACTAGGCACATCGTCTATACTTTTAGAATTNAAATACTTGTCATCGAAATGAATAAAAGGAGATGTATCTAGACATATTTTAGTTCTAGATACATCTCTTTTTATCCATTTTGATGACAAGTATTTTCGGACGGAGGGAGTATTTAGGAGAAAGACAGCACAGAAAGAAAAGAAAAACGAGGAAAATCAGGCACGATTTAACCGTGACGCCTATGGTGGTTGGGAGGATGCATGATTGAGCACTAGCACTACCGCAATTCTTCAACCGTCAACCAAAATGTATATATACGACTGCTGTATGATTGCGACCAAAAACGCTGGCCTGCCGGCCGGCGCCTCTTTAATGCACGAAAAGTTCAGTTTTGGACGAGCGTGCATCAGCCGGACAGACGACGACAACAACTTGGCAACTTGCGGTGACATATAGACAAGATTTGATCCACCATATCTCTCGCATGTTCTCCAACGTCCACTCTCTCCAGCTTTTGTAATCTGATTTATGTGGCTGTACGAGACTCTTATCTCCATACTCAACAACTAATCAGCTACCTAGCTATTGATTTGATTTGACGGGTGCATATCCTTTCCTCCTCTTTGTCTCACGGACGCACATCCGTCGATTATCTGCCTTCTTAATTTGTGTCTAAAGATTAACTCAGGATCCTTAAACAAAAAGTATTAGTACGATTATGAGCCCGGTCATGTTCAACTTTTGAAATCATTTAGTTGGTTAATTAGTGGTCACTTTCTCGGTTGGTTAACTAGGCACATCGTCTATACTTTTAGAATTGAAACGGCTCGATCCATCGCTCATCATACCCACATAAACAGTGATCATCGGTTGGTACCTCAATGTCAATCAGCAGCAGTGGCCGGCGGTTTCTCTTAATTACTAGATGAAACCTTGATAATCTTGATTTTTTTTCCTTACAAAAAGATGGTAACCCTTTCGGCGTCTACATCGCGATGCATGCTGCCTTTTATTGATTATTTCAAAGTTGATTATCCAAGTGCAATAAAGTTCATAAGATAAACCGGCACACATGGTTACCTCAATGGCAATAAAAGAGAAAATGGATTTGCTATTTCTTAGGTGCCTGAAATTCTTTTTCACGTAGTCGCTTTTCTCCTTCTTCCTTCCTTCTCCTTCTTTCTTCCCTGTTGGCCAGACCTCGCTGGAGAAGAAACAAGCTCACCCGAGAAGAGGAAGCCCCACCATCTATTTTGGGTGAAGTAATGGACCCATTATCTATATTAGGGATGGGGGTGCAAGGGATCGCCGGAGTTCTCCATTCGTGTGGCGGGGATGAAAGAGATGACCAGGGCGGCGACTAGCAACAAAGGTGGGGGGAGGTTGAGGGGAGGGCGGAGCGACACGCGGTAACACCCGCGGGCGGGGGTGCTAGAGGCCGGCGGATGCGGCGGGGTAGGCTAGGGATCGGGAGGAGGAAGAAGGAAGGGAGGTTGAAGATGAACAATGCTAGATTTGTTTTGCGCGGTTGAATGAAGATCGGACTGTTNGTGGCGGGGATGAAAGAGATGACCAGGGCGGCGACTAGCAACAAAGGTGGGGGGAGGTTGAGGGGAGGGCGGAGCGACACGCGGTAACACCCGCGGGCGGGGGTGCTAGAGGCCGGCGGATGCGGCGGGGTAGGCTAGGGATCGGGAGGAGGAAGAAGGAAGGGAGGTTGAAGATGAACAATGCTAGATTTGTTTTGCGCGGTTGAATGAAGATCGGACTGTTCATATAAGAAGTGAGTGATGAATCATTTTTCGAGTTACCTAGAGGCTTCCAAAAGAAAAGGTAGTAAATAATCCTTGTGCAGCACAAATCCTACTAGTAGGACGTGAACCAAAATCGACCGAACAAATCCTGAAAGATCATCTCCCATCAGTTGCACAAAGAATGGGTGCCCCATCCTATTTGCGAAATAACGACCAAGTATGAATCCAGCTGATGGTTTTGAAGATAACTTGCAAAACATAGAATTTTCGTCCGGTTTGACTTTTCCAAACGACGCAAAGTAAAGCGTAAATTTCCACCCGAATCTGATTAACTAGATTTTGTGTTGTGTCAATTGTCGTCGGAGGATGACACGTACGTGTAGGAGAGTACGACTTTGCACCAACCGGCCATGAGTTCGCNAGAATTTTCGTCCGGTTTGACTTTTCCAAACGACGCAAAGTAAAGCGTAAATTTCCACCCGAATCTGATTAACTAGATTTTGTGTTGTGTCAATTGTCGTCGGAGGATGACACGTACGTGTAGGAGAGTACGACTTTGCACCAACCGGCCATGAGTTCGCCAGACGTGCCAGGTCTGATAGACGACAAAGAAGCACTTTCCAGGCTAGTGAACGGAATCTCCATCTTCCTACCCTTCTTCTGGATGCTCGTGCCTGGCTGCCGGTCGGGGCAGACCCAGCGGATTTTGTATACACACGCTAGCTGACGCGCACATCACCCACCACACCCACACGGGGACGCGTGGTCTACCTCTATAAGTTACACCACCGATCGATCTCCTTCTCCCCACATGTGCATGTGCACGAGAGGAGACGCGAGCGGAACCAAGTGAGCTGGGGGGTTGAGTTGAGGAGGCGATCGAGGATGCGGCCGTGGTGCGCGAACGCGAGGGAGGTGGTCGTCGCCGGCGGCGAGGGGGCCACGGTGGTGCTAGCCCACGGCTACGGCATGGACCAGGCGTCCTGGGACAAGATCCTCCCCTCCATCACCAAAGCAAACAAGGTACGTTCGCACACAGGCATGCACATGTGGTACCCATGTCGGTGAATCGGTAGCTGACCGGCCGGCTTCTGGGCACAGGTGCTCCTCTTCGACTGGGACTTCACCGCCGGCGCGGAGGGCGCTGAGGACGACGACGAGGCGAGGTACACGTTCGGCCGGTTCGCCGACGATCTGATCGCGCTGATGGACGAGAGGGAGGTCCGCGGCGCGGTGCTGGTGGGGCACTCCATGTCCGCCATGGTCGGCTGCATCGCCGCCGCCCGGCGACCCGACCTCTTCGCCCACCTCCTCCTCCTCTGCGCCTCCCCAAGGTACGCACCTATGTGGACTCTGCGCCATCCCATCCATGCATGCATACGTACGGCACATCCCACATCCACCGCGGGCGCCGGAGGTCCATCTATCGATGCATGTCGCCGCCCGGTGTCTGTCTGCGCACGCCGGCTACCGTGTACGCACGGCAACTTGTGATCCATCTAGATCTAGCCTTTTCGGATTTATGGCGACGTCCACGTCGGCGAGCCTACATGCACAAGTCACGGTCGCCGTAGCCAAGGGGAAATCTATTCTGTCCACTCATCTCCTACCTCATGGCGCCAAATTGTGTGCATCACCGCCGGGTGCCGGCCGCCTAATAACTACAGTCGATTGAGACGTGGCATGGCAACACATGTCTCTCAAAAATATCTAGTAGTACCACCTACTACTAGCTAGTTGTATATCCATTTGAGTCTACCTACGTCTAATTAAGTCCACTGAGTTTTTTCTATGTCTAAATCGATTCTAAAAGGTGCCGTGAGTTGTATTTTTCAGTAAACTCAGAATGTATTTATCTTTTAAGAAATCTACATGGACTTAAAAATTTCTATGGCGATTTAGAATTAGCAACACCATATCTATTTACCCTGAGAAAACTGTGACTACCCGTTGTGCATGCATATGCATGGTTTGACTTTCAACTGCTGTGGATGCTGGTTTCGTGACAAAGTCCATTTGAATGAACTATCGGTGTATTAAGTGAAAAAAAATGAGAAATTCGTTTTCAATGCCTTTCAGGTACATCAACTCGGAGGAGGAGGGGTACGTGGGCGGCTTCGAGGAGGCGGCCATCCACGGCATGTTGGGGGCCATGGAGTCCGACTTCCAAGCCTGGGTCAAGGGCTTCGTCCCCAACGCCGCCGGTGGCGCTGCCGACGACATGGCGGCCGCAACCGTGGAGCCCCTGGAGCGCAGCTTCCTGGCCATGGACCCGGCCGTGGCTCTCGGGGTGGCCAGGATGATCTNCACGGCTACGGCATGGACCAGGCGTCCTGGGACAAGATCCTCCCCTCCATCACCAAAGCAAACAAGGTACGTTCGCACACAGGCATGCACATGTGGTACCCATGTCGGTGAATCGGTAGCTGACCGGCCGGCTTCTGGGCACAGGTGCTCCTCTTCGACTGGGACTTCACCGCCGGCGCGGAGGGCGCTGAGGACGACGACGAGGCGAGGTACACGTTCGGCCGGTTCGCCGACGATCTGATCGCGCTGATGGACGAGAGGGAGGTCCGCGGCGCGGTGCTGGTGGGGCACTCCATGTCCGCCATGGTCGGCTGCATCGCCGCCGCCCGGCGACCCGACCTCTTCGCCCACCTCCTCCTCCTCTGCGCCTCCCCAAGGTACGCACCTATGTGGACTCTGCGCCATCCCATCCATGCATGCATACGTACGGCACATCCCACATCCACCGCGGGCGCCGGAGGTCCATCTATCGATGCATGTCGCCGCCCGGTGTCTGTCTGCGCACGCCGGCTACCGTGTACGCACGGCAACTTGTGATCCATCTAGATCTAGCCTTTTCGGATTTATGGCGACGTCCACGTCGGCGAGCCTACATGCACAAGTCACGGTCGCCGTAGCCAAGGGGAAATCTGTTCTGTCCACTCATCTCCTACCTCATGGCGCCAAATTGTGTGCATCACCGCCGGGTGCCGGCCGCCTAATAACTACAGTCGATCGAGACGTGGCATGGCAACACATGTCTCTCAAAAATATCTAGTAGTACCACCTAGCTAGTTGTATATCCATTTGAGTCTACCTACGTCTAATTAAGTCCACTGAGTTTTTTCTATGTCTAAATCGATTCTAAAAGGTGCCGTGAGTTGTATTTTTCAGTAAACTCAGAATGTATTTATCTTTTAAGAAATCTACATGGACTTAAAAATTTCTATGGCGATTTAGAATTAGCAACACCATATCTATTTACCCTGAGAAAACTGTGACTACCCGTTGTGCATGCATATGCATGGTTTGACTTTCAACTGCTGTGGATGCTGGTTTCGTGACAAAGTCCATTTGAATGAACTATCGGTGTATTAAGTGAAAAAAAAAATGAGAAATTCGTTTTCAATGCCTTTCAGGTACATCAACTCGGAGGAGGAGGGGTACGTGGGCGGCTTCGAGGAGGCGGCCATCCACGGCATGTTGGGGGCCATGGAGTCCGACTTCCAAGCCTGGGTCAAGGGCTTCGTCCCCAACGCCGCCGGTGGCGCTGCCGACGACATGGCGGCCGCAACCGTGGAGCCCCTGGAGCGCAGCTTCCTGGCCATGGACCCGGCCGTGGCTCTCGGGGTGGCCAGGATGATCTTCCTCGGCGACCAGCGCCCGGCCCTCGACGCCGTGCCAACACAGTGCACCATCGTCGGGGTGCGTCATGACTTCGCCGCACCGCCGATCGTAGCCGAGTACATGGAGCGGAGAATGACGAAGGCAGGCACGGACGTGGCCGTGGAGATTGTCGAGTCCGTTGGGCACTTTCCCCAGCTCGTCGTGCCCACGCGGGTGGCAGGCATACTCGACGGCGTGCTGCTGCGGCTGCGCCACCAGGGGCTCTCAATTGGGCACGATGGCACGGAGGAGGGAGAAACGACGGTGCCTGTCGCTACTGAGGTCGAGATTGATGGTGGCATCGACGTCACGACGTAGGTAGGGTCTAAAGAAGATGTGTATGGAGTGAGATTGATGTTGGCCACCATGCGTCCATGCCCAAGATATGTAGTACTCGTAGGTTGTACATCTACAAGTTGTGGTATGCTTTCTAAAATTTAATTAGCACGTGAATAAACATATCTGTTGTGTATATCTCTAGTTGGATTAACATTTTAGGCATGATAAAATCCTATTTTAGAAAGAGTCAATATCAAGTTATAGGGGCTTCAATGCAGATCCAGGCCACAGCGCTTTCTTAAGCCGCTTCAGAGGGCGCTGCATCAGATGCCCCAGCAAGCACCTCCACCGGAAGGATTGCCGCGACCCCATCCACTGCATCATCTGCGAGCTGCCGGGCCATTTCGGCAAGGAGTGGCCCCAAACCCCTAGAAATCATTGCCGGGTTGAATTATCGATGTAGATGATACATAGTGGGTTCTCATCCTTCAGAGACTACGAGTGTAATAGGAGCATCCGTTGACAAAAGGATCACCCTAAGATGATCATCTCATGGATATTGGGAACGAATCAAATCAAATGGTTCTATTTCTCAACCTTTCTGACTTGCTCCTACGGAACCAAGGTCGAAAGGATTGAAAAAGTCAGCCATTCACAACCGTGGCATTGCTAAGAATAGGCTCGGCCCGGTGCTTCCCTTGGCTCCTCCCGTGTGTGACCGTCTTCGCTTCCCTGCACGAGCTTTTAAATAGCGTCCGCTACCTCCGCTATTGCGGCCGCAATAGCGGTAGCGTCACCCTGGCGCTATTAGTTTATGGTTGCGTTAGAAAATAGCGTGTTGTCATGATGCGGGCGCAATATCACTTGTTAGACCGCTATATCGCCCGCTATATAAGTCCTTGTTATTCTGTTGTGTAATCTATTTTGGTAAATGTGTCTTGCTTGCATGGTTGCGTCACCAAATATTGTTCAATTATAGTTTATATTCTTATATAAATGATGATTTCTCAAATTAATTGTCATATTTTTTGTCAATAACCTAGAAATATACACAACAATCTCAAATTTATGAGTGTTTTTAAAACATTGGCTATGTGGATATAGTGCCCGCAATATCGCCCGCTATCCGTATTCCACTATGTGGACCCTAATCCGCAACCAGTCCGCTATCCACTATTTAAAAGCTTGCCTGCGCCTCATGCCGTTTCGACCGTGCCTGCTGCATCCTCGGCCATAGTCGACCCTGCTTGCCGTTCGCGCTCCATCCACAAGGTGGCCATTGCTGAAATATGGGGTGGGCTTTAGGCCCATCTAGCAATTTCTGAAAATCTCTAAGGGCCCATGTGGGTTTAATTGGCACTAGGTGTACTTGGAAGTTTAGTCCCCGAAAGTTCAAGAGGAGTTGGATCTCCTTGTTGGAGAGGAGTTGACGCGCCGCTTCAATGATGGAGGCAGTGAGAGGTTGCGTCCGCCCTGAGCCATGTTCAATGCGGAGCGATGCGCTCTACAGCGGCATGAAGGCGGGCAGCTGGCGCCGGACGGGAGCGTGCGCAGGAGGGTGGAGGTTTTATTTGGTGGGCCAGGGCGGTCTGAAACCGGCCTGGGGTCGGTCCGGACTCCCGCAAACCTCCCATACTTTTGTCTCCGGTATACGGGAGAAATCGCCTTCGAACCGCCCCGCGGACTGATACAGGTCGGTGTTGGATGGCTTCCACAGTCCGGACAGCGCAGTTCAGACGATGGACTATTGCATGAGGTTTACGGGTCCTCCTTGGAGATGCCCTAATCCACTAATTAACACCAACCCATAATCCGAGAACCAGGAGAAAAACAACCCGTATGAATCAGGGTGAATGAGAAAACTTGGCAGCTCTGAGTTTTAGCAACCGTATTAATAGTATAAACATCGTTTTCTGCATCGTTATGCTGCAGAGGCCGGGGGACTGAACCTCCTTGTAGAAAAGAAAATCTTGTACCCGTTGCGCTTGCCTTTCTAGAAAGCCTATATCACATCCATCTTAAAATTCGTCTTGCCCGCGTCTATGATGAGAGAAGACAGGGACAAAACAAGAACAAAATGAAAAAGACGATACGAGCTAGCCGCGCGACCGATTGAGAGTAAACTAATTAGGCTTTTTACCCGCAAAAGAAACTAATTAAGTTTTTGAGTTCCACCCACATTGGACAGTGT
>CAJFDF010001603.1:4237-14753 GCA_904067115.1 Aegilops sharonensis | reverse complement strand
ATGTGGTAGTATATACTCTACTTTATTACTTTTAGTATGCTCATATACTATATCTAAGATACTCCAAAGCGAATTATGTGAAAAAATTGCATGTGAGCCCATGTTTTTATAATATTTGTGAAATACGTACATATTTGTACGTAAAAAGGAGTATGCTCAAAATATACTACATACTACATAAAAAATAGTATATATACTACCTAAACATTCTTACATACTACATACTACGCGTACATACTCTCCGATATGATAGATACTACCTAGAACGTATTAAACAAAAGTGGGAGTAACTACACCCGGTAGTAGGAAAAATTTGTCATATACAAGCAGTGGTAGTTACCACCACTTGCGTTTTGTATGTTGTATGTAGTATCTATCGAACCGAGGGTATGTACGTGTAGTATGTAGTATATAACAATGATTATGTAGTATATATACTAATTTTTAGGTAGTATGTATCATGTTTTGAGTATGCTTTTTTTTACGTACAATTATGTACGTATTTCACAAATATGTACATACAAATATAACCCTCCTTCCATCTTTTATTTACCAATAATATAGTTGCAGTTGCAGCTTCAAAATGTGATATACCTAGAGTGAAAACAAACTTGTACTAATTGCGTGCGTCCGTTCATCACACAGCTCAATAGCAATCATTATTCATTATTTATTACTAAGTAGAGCTGATAATAATACTGTGGAATAAGTTTTTTTAGGAAGGAGGGTTTTTAATCTCACCCAATTTGTATAGTAGCAAGGTAAACAAGTGTACAAATTACCTTTGTGCCATGACACAAATTCTGACCAACAAAACTTCAAGAGCACAAGTACAAGTGTGTTAAAAATGAACTGGTGGTGCGAAATGCACAGTGTCGCAAGGACCATAACACAGATTAATTCTGACCAAACCCAAACATAACTTATCTTTTCATAACCAATAATATATATAGTTCCAGTACTTGCAGCTTCAAAGCAAAATATATCTAGTAAAAACAAAGAAAGATTGTGCGTGCGTTCATCACAAAGCACAATAGCACTCATTATTCATTATTTATTATACTAAGTAGAGCTGATAATCTTGTGGCTAGTAGGAGAAGACCACTTGAGAGACGCCCTCCTTGTCCTGCTTCCACGAGACAGCAACCTCCAGCTTCCCGCCAACTCCCCATTCAAACGCAGCCTCAGACCCGTCCACCGTACACCTCTCCGGCCTCGTCGCCGAGTAGACCACCAGCCGCCCCGCCCCCTTCACCTTCACCATCACCTCGGCGCCACCATCTCCGCCAACGACAACGTCAGCAATGGTGCCACCGCAGTTGAGCATGTCGACCACACCGACCGGCGCAAAGTGGGAGGCGCCTCCTGCCACCGGCGTCACCGCAGCAAATGTGAAGATCTCGTACGAGGATGGCTGCAGAGTGAACTGGATGGGCTCCGACTGAGGGGTCATCAGGACCAGCTCCCCGGAGTGGTGCTTGTACACGGCGTACTCCGCCGCGTCGGCCATGCCTGCCGTCTCTTCCCTCTGCCCCCACTCGACATCGGTTGGGTGGACCTCACCGGAGACCGGCTTGTAGCAGTGCGCGTGGCCTCGGATGCGGCGCTCCGCCGGGTCCCATCCTGCTCCCTGGCAGTTGAACGCCCCAATCACACCTCCAAACTGCAAAAAAAATTAAGTAATTCAGATACAAACAAACTGAAAATTCAATGGCATAATTAAGTCAAAATGGAATGTAGAACACCATGGCATAATTCAGTTATAAATTTGTGCTTCAGAATAAATTAGGTACAAATCAAGTTGTTGGCGCCGCCTCCTCGCAACCGGCACCCTCTTCTTCTAACTCTTGGTTGCCTCACACAACTCTCTTTTTCTCTCATGAACACACACACACACACACACACACACATGATGAGAAACCCACACACACTTATACACACTTCGCCATGGAGCAAACTTGCTTTGCATTTTTACTCCCGGTGAGAACAAATGCACAACATTTTTTTCACTAGCCCTCACGGCCCCTTTTCTTTCATTACTCCAATTAACACCACTAACACATGCCCGTACGCCCATGTCCAGCGCTGCCCACTATGCCTCAACGGCCAAACACTACCCAGCCGTGTTCAGCTATCAACTTGACTTGATATTCTGCTAGAATCACTCTAGACACCACGACCAGACCAAAACCATGCACATGTAGCTAACAACTTTGTACAGTTTTCTCCCTACTATAATGCAAAGGCAGAGCACTTGAACTACTCCACTAACCAACTCCTAGACTCACGCTAGTACTTGTGCTCTAGACCGCTAACATGCAATAATGCACACATGTCAAGATTAATTCTACTAACAAGTTTGGATGCCATGGAATAACAATTAACTTAAATTAATGTCAAGTGCGGATGCCGTGGCAAAAGTAAAATTTGATGTTGTAATCAATTGAAAATCAAAATTAACTGAAAATTAAGTTTGTACCTTGTTGAGGTTCCACATCTTGAGGACAGTCTGCTGGTCCGAGAGAGGGTTCTTGAAGAGGCAGTCTCTTGTGGGCAGTGCATAATGGAGGCACAGCGGCAGGGTACCGTCCGGGAACACGAGGGTCTTGAGCAGGGCAAAGTCATGGCAGCCAAGGGAGTCACTGACGTAGATGGGGCTGCCGGAGACGGCGCGGGAGGCGCCGTGGAAGGCGGCGCACACGTGGTCCGACTGGAACATGTCCCAGTCCGGGCGCACGAACTGGCCCATCCACAGGCTGTTGTAGGAGCAGTTCACCATGTGCACGCCCTGCAGCCAGTATGCGTCGTCGCCGTTGCCCAACCAGAAGTCGTCGCCGGCGCGCGCCATGGCCACCTGCCTCGTCCCCAGGAAGAAGAAGTCGTTGCACTGCTCCATGCTCGCGATGACGCCCGTGCCATCGAAGTTGGCCGCCACCGACTCCGACAGCCCGGCGTAGTAGGCCTTGGCCAGCTCCACGCGGCCGCCGTGGTCCGCGCACACGTACTCCAGCGTGTTCATCACGTCCACCTTCACGCCCGTCACCCCGGCGCCGGCCAGGTACGAGTGCATGGCGACGTACAGCTTCCCGGCGTGCTGCGGCTGCACCAGCCCGATGCCGCCCTCCACGATGCGGTCCACAGCCAGGTCGTCCATGGTGCCTGCCAGGCCGGGGGAGAGGCGCGCGGGCTCGACCACGGTGTCCAGTGCCGCCGTGCCCGGACGCACGCCGCCCCACGCGCCGCACAGCGCCTGCCACACGTACACGTCGTCCAGCGATGGGAACCTCTGCCTCATGTCCTTGAGGAACGCCTTCAGCCCCACCTCGCCGCCGTCGCCGCCATCGCGATTGCGGAGCTTGTCGAGGACGTCCGCGCTCTTGGCGAGCAGCTGCTCCAGCTCCCGCCGCAGCTGCTCCAGCTTCGCGTCCAAGCTTGACACCTCGGCGGCCGCCGCCTTCTTCCTGGCGTTGAGGATGCCCTCGATCTCGCACGCCTTGCGGACGACCGTCTTGGGCAGGTTCTTGTCGTAGAAGAGCTCCGGCGGGCAACGCAGCAGATCGCCCTCCCTGTACCGGCGGAACCGCTCGCCCTCGTCCAAGCGGTAGAGGCGTGCCGTCATCTGCTCGCCGCAGAGGACGAGCCCCGGCGTGTCGCCGTGTGGCGGGTCGTCGTCACGGTTCGCGCTCTGCCAGCCGTCGTCGATGACGATGAAGCGTGGCGGCACGCCGGCGTCGGTAAACTCCGAGACGCCCTGCCAGACGCCGGCGGGGTCGACGGTGAGGTAGAACGCGTCCCAGGTGCACCACCCGAACCGCTCCGCCATGGGCGGCAGGGCCTTCTCTTCCATGAGCTTGAAGGTGCCGAGGTGCACCCGGGCGGCCACGTAGGCCTCGCGGATGACCTTGTAGGGGTCTGTCCCGGCGTGCACGTAGGCTATGCGCCCGAAGTCCGAGCCGGTGACAGCCGGCGACCCGCTCTCGGCGCAGAGCACGAGTCCGTCCTCGACGTCCTCGGAGGGGAAGATGGCGGAGCGGAAGCTGCCCTGCACGAGCGGGAGCACGAAGACGCACCCGTCGGGGCCGAGCTCGGGGGCGTCGAGGAGCACCCACTGCGTCTCGGGCTGCACGTCGCGGCCGTGGTCGCCGGCGTGCATGGTGCTCCACCACGTCTTGAAGCGGAACACGCTGAGGAACCTCCGGCCGGCCAACAGGCCGATGCGGCACGGCGCGCGGTCGGTGGCGGCCGGGGCCGTGAAGCCGAGGAAGGCGCCGCGGCCTGCGGCGGCCGTGGCCTGCTCGACAAGGTGCGCCGGCGCGTCGGAGGACGACGGGTCGATCGTGAACGGCGAGAGCGCGACGTTGGACGGCACGCCGGAGAGGAGCACGGCTCCGCCGACGGTGAGGCTGCCGTCGCGCAGGGAGAATGCGAACTGGGACGATGATGATGCCATTGTTGGACTTGGACTTGGACCAAGACAAACTATGGATGGACAATGTTGTGTAGATTGATGCAAACGAACCAGGCTAGATCATGCGTATAAATAGTTCATTAGATGGAAGCAAACATTGCATTCGGAGGATGCGATCAAATCAGATTACAAGATTCTCTTCTTCTTTTTACCGTCTTATAAGACATCCAAGCAAATAAGGAAATTACATCCGATTATATAGAATCAGGTCATATCCATATCCCTATTCATATTTAGATCACATATCCATTCCTTCCAAACGCTCATGTGTTTATGGTAACCAGCGCCCATATAGATTTCTTTGTGACTTTTACGGCAAGAAGCGTCGATACACGCGTGCATGACAGCTAGCGCCCGATGGCATTCTAGGTTTTCCCATTTTCATTTTTGATTGATCAGTTTTCCATTTTTATTTGGCATTGGCAAATGATTTACTCCGTCCGACCGACTGCAAACTCAGTAGTTAGTCGCGCTCAAGCCCACCCGACGACTCCCAAACTTACTCATGCTACTCAAATGGACACAATTCGTCACGTGTCCATGCATGGTCAACCACAATGCAGCTAAAACTTACTCTTGCATTTGTTTGTATTTTTCGACGCCTTGTTTCGTCGCTTAGGTGAAGCCAAGAGTGGCTCTCGAGCATCTTGAAATAAGAATGATCAACCTTTAGTGCCTGCACCCAACCGTTTCAAGTTATAATTGCAAATTCTTCCAAGGGAAAAAGAAACTACAAGTGGAGCATCATTTTTTATCATGCATACACTTATACAAAGGCTATGCAAAGAGTGCAGAAACTTGACGGATTTTTTTATCATGGCAATTTGTACTACTTTTGTAAAACATGCTACTAGCTGGTTTTGTAGTTTACACTTCACACTCTGAGTTACATCCAAGGAGATGATGATTATCCTGAAGGCATCATCGGTGCAGCTCTTGTCTCTTCCCTCGGGCTGCTCCGGGGAAAACCTACATTTGGGCCACCCGGATCAGACAATGGCGACATTCGGCGTCGTTCTACCTCCTGGGGACATCGTTTTGGAGCACACTGGCTAGTGGGATGGCTGGGCGGAGGTCTCCGCATGTTTCTCATGCAGTGAGCAAGGTGGAGCGGTGTGCCATCTACAGTATCGACAATGTCGAGTCTTGGTGGCAAGGTGCAACGGGGTCTCGACGCTGGATAACGTTTGATGGTCGCGCGCAGGAGCTTGTTGCTCTCTGACATCGTGTTTGCTTTGACGGTAGAACGGTCTAGCAAGATCGGTGCATTGATTTATTCTTGGAGATTGGATTGTGGAAGAACATGGTGACGGATTCTTCCGTGTGCGAATGCGGTGCATGCTCAGAGTCTGCTAGACCGGTTGGTGCTCCTGGCTAGCCAGCGGGAGGCTTGGTGAGGCGACCGGATTTGTTGGTGTGTGTGTGGAGCCTGGTCAGGACACATCGTCAACTTGTACTAGGGCGATAGTTTTCGCCAGAAAGATGGATTTGGATTGATCTGTGTATTTATTTTGTAAGACCTTGTTGAATAAGGAATAAAGATAGATGTATGCATCATTTTGATGCAGAGGCCGGGGGTATTTGTGTAATCTTTCTTCTCAATAGCTCCCTAGGCCTGTCGACGCCCTTGCAACTCTGGTCCCTTATCCAGTGAGCGCTCACCTCCTCGCTACGTGGTCCAGACTCCAGAGGCCCGGTGAGTATGGAGGCGGCGGACCTCCCGGCGATGATGACCACCATCCTTGTCTCTTTTGGTGGAGGCCTCACAGCCATCGACATCGTGTAGCTCAGTTAGTCGCTCCCATTTTCATTTTTGATCAGTTTTCCATTTTTATTCGGCATTGGCAAATGATTTACTCCGTCCGACCGACTGAAAACTCAGTTAGTCGCCCTCGAGCCCACCCGACCACTCTTAAACTTACTCATGCACTGATGGTCTTGTATCTGTGCTTCTTATGTACAACTAGAGTGCCACACTACAAACATGCTTCTTATATGTAACAATATGCTTTCATGAATTCTAAGGAATTAGTGACATGCAAGATTGCCAAGCCGCTATCTATGCTTCGGTTCTATTTTATTATTGCTTCAAAATGCCAAATGGTGATTTGAACACAGATTGTCTCATAAGCTAGGCGGGCTTATGTATGTGGCTGAGTTGTTTACCAGTGTACATGTGTGCGTTTCGATGTAGACTTGTTTCATTAATTACTTGCTTCAACTCATCTCCACATATGCATCTATCCTAATTTTATATATACTTATTTATTTTTTATATAAACATTCTACACATACTAGTACCCTTTGCTTTTCTTCTTCTTAATGTTACTTGGAGGAGATGATTTACCACCGCATGGTAATTGCCTGCAAGCAGGGTATTGCCGAGGTCATCAACAAGCTACTGTTGTTCCTCATAGATGCCGTCATCGTTAATCGCGGTTTTCCTCCTATCTCCTACATGTTCCTCCATGGAAATATCTGTCTACACAACGGTGCCCATTCTCAACTATGTATCAACCTAGAGGGTCTTCTTATATGGTCTCGTTGGCATATTTCCCCATGCATGCACCGCGCAATTGTGGTGGACCGCTGTGGCATCATGCCCGAATGACACAGCCTTACCTTGTAACGTATCCGTGGCGTGTATGGACGCAAATTGATCATCAAGCAAATACTATTTTCCTTTAGTGTTCAAAAAAATATAAACTATTTTCGTTTATAAGCAAATTATGCTCTGTAAAACAAATAGTATTTGCATGGTTGGAAGCAAACACTATTTTGTCGTGTTGGAAGCAATTTAATGCTCCTCCAAAACAATTCTCCGTATGTTCGAAGCACATATTTTGTTTGTATAAACAAAATAAATGTTCTGTGCAGGACGCAAAAATAATTCCCAGGATTAAAATTAGCCACAATCAGCAACGTTTGGTTTATATGGAAACAAAATGTGCCTCATATGGGAAGCAAAATCATACGGGAAGCAAATGTTGCTTCATATGGAAACAAAACTGAAGAGTTTTTGAAACAGTTTTATGCTCAATATAAGGAGGCATAAAACACAGCGGGGATCTCATTTTTCTAGAATTATTTGATTCTTTAGATCAGAAGTTGATTTCACAAAACTCTTGGAAAAACGGAACCAGCGAACAAGTAATAACAAATCCCACGTAATTAGGCAGTCACGTACAAGGAAACACTCAATTAGCCAACGGCAGTAGGTAATCTGGCGCATGGTTTAACAACCAGATCGGACGTCTCATGGTCATGGATCAATGCTATCAGTAGATTGATGCCTAGTAGTTGCCCTAATTATTATTTTCTTTTTTTTGCGAGAAAATTTCTGATCTATTCATCTTCAATCATGGCAGTACAACGAATACCAGAAATAATAAAAACTACATCCAGATCCATATCTATAGACCACCTAGCGACGACTACCAGCACTGAAGCGAGCCGAAGGCGCGCCGCCGTCATCGCCCCTCCATCGCCGGAGTCGGGCACAACTTGTTGTAGTAGACAGTCGGGAAGTCGTCGTGCTAAGGCCCTGTAGGACCAGCGCACCAGAACAGCAACCGCCGCAGATGAAGAATAACGTAGATCAGAAAGATCCAATCGAAGACACGCGAACATAGACGAACAACGACGAGATCCAAGCAAATCCACCAAAGATAGATCCGCCGGAGACACAATAACTCAAAAAAGAGAAGAAGAACCGTGACGAATAAGAGAGAAGAAAATATCATGATCATCAATGCATAGATAGTCTTCTTAAGAAATTAAGATTGGTTTCCGGAAAAAAATAATTTAAGATTGGACCCGGAACTCCCGCAAAAAAAGGAAAGAAGATTGGACCCGGATGCTAGCTTAGAATATTTAGATAACAAATTGTGCTTTCACTATATTTGGCGTGTAAATCAATTAACAATGATGCACCAGATTACTAGCCCTATTCTAATTTTTACCATAATAATTAATGCATTAGAGATTTTATACTCCGTGACCTCCACCGATCGGTCTCTATATAAACGCAACGAAGGGTGAGCATGGCCACTGCATCAAGATTTTTGGGTCCTCATGGCAGTCTTTGCGAAGAAGAGCGTTGTTGCCGTGTGCGTGGGGGCTCTCATGCTCATGACCACCCTTCTCTCCTCGGAAGGTTCAGAGTTTGGTACGTACCTTCTCTTAACCAGCATCTACTATCAGTTTTCACAAGATGTATATATCTTGCGATGTTGTGCATGATGAATGTGTTTTTACATTTCTGCACACGTAGTTATCCAACATGTGAATTTGTTAATTGGAATAACAAATGATGTTCTACGGTTTTGCTTGTGTGTGTGTGTGTGTGCAGTTGGATGTATGGAGCCACACCAGAACTGCTTCCCAGATGACTGCCAGAAGACATGCGCGGACAATATTATTGGAAAACATGTGACAGGTTCCTGCGAACCGGAGCATGGCCCGCTGAAACCGTATCCCGCGCTTGTGTGTTGCTGCTATAGAGACGGTCTCCGATCATGATAAACATGGCGCTTAATTAGTCCACCACGGGAGTGGGACCATCGATCAGTTCGATCCACGTGTTGTGTAGAATTAATAATTGAATATCTTTGAGGAAAATCAGATTAGCAAAGTCGTGAGCTACGACGAAAAGTTTATGTTATAGTTATTCAGAGAAATAATAATATTGTTGTCTGCGGTGCATTATATTCTTTTTTTGGAATGGCCAAAAGCTATATAGTAAATATCACGGACCCATACAAAAACATTCTTACATAAACTGAAAAATAAATCTAAGTCCGTGGGAGTTCCGAAGTCTTGTTTCATCAACATCCATAGGCGGCGTGCCATGAGCAAAGCTCATTGCGACCTCTCGGCCTTGGTCTCAGCGGCACAAACTTGCTGAAATCTAGGTGTTTGTATAAGCAGTGGCTGGGAAGTCGTCGACGTAGAATCACCACCTTGCAGAACAAAACGTCATAGAGGACCTGCAAAATGCTGACCAAACAGACATAGGGAACACAAATCTCACAAGCTCCCAGACGAGGATTAAGTTGGCCAACCTTCGTCGCTCAGAACTGAATCCAAAGGATCAAGATGCATGCTTATGTTGTTTGCTGCATAAGATAGCACGACAAAGACAAACCCTAAAAAGATAAACTAGACTGGAATCATTTTTTTTAACTTTTATAGAATGCAATTCTAATTTTACATGGAGATATGCAATTTTCATTAGTTGCATTGTTGCGATTCGCCCTTCGATGTTCTTCCCTACACATTCGGATACCTTATAGGCGATGCACTTGTACGGCTCGGATGAACCATTGATCAAGAGATCTGATCGAGTGACGAAGGAAGAGGATGAGGACAAGGCTGATTGACATATCACTCCAACTCTACTTTCGCTTCGAGGACTGCGTATCTACTTGTAAACTTGTGATTTATCTACTAACCTTGCTCCTAGGAGAGTGATCTGTGTGTTTGGAGGAGGCAGCAATGGATGAAAGCCAGCTGGATCGCCCGTCGATGAGATGGAGTTGGAGGTGCCACATGCGTACATACTCCTATATGGAAGTTAGATGAAAGAATTAAAGGGGTGCCTGGCTTCAAGGAGGCACTACTAGAAATACCACTACTAATGGCGCATCTAATATGGCCATTAATGGTGCATCAGAGGTGCGCCATTGACAGCACGCCATTAGTAATTTTTACTAATGGCGCACCACCTGGTGCGCCATTAGTATCTGGTGGTGGTGCGCCATTAGTATATGCAAGGGTGCGCCATTAGTATGCCTTCCAGGGGGCATGTATACCCAGATGCTTTGACATACTAATGGCGCACCACCCCCGGATGCGCCATTAGTAACCGCAGCATACTAATGGCGCACTTCCCGGTGATGCGCCATTAGTATGCACTGTCATACTAATGGCGCACTGTCATGTGATGCGCCATTAGTATGAATATTAGGTTTTTTTTATTTTTTTATTTTCTGTTTTTTGCACAGGTTACAAAATGTATAATTTGACAAAATATAGACAGCACACATC
>CAJFDF010001599.1:15729-27253 GCA_904067115.1 Aegilops sharonensis | reverse complement strand
GTGAGTAATAGTCCATGAAAGAGCCCAGATTCGGACAAACCTTAAACATGGAAATCGCTCAGGGACCCCAAATCAGTGAGTAATAGTCCACGAAACGGGCCAGAATCGGCCAAAACTATGAGTGTTGATAAACGACATGTAAACACACCCCGAGGATCATCAATCACGGAAATCGACCTAGGATCACAAAACGATGAGTAATAGTGCATGAAACGGACCAGAATCGGCCAAAACTGCGAGTGTTGTCGACGGACACGTAAACGCACCCCAGGGTTCGTCAATCGTGGAAATCACTCCGGGAACCCAAAACAGTGAGTAGTAGTCCAAGAAACTGGCTAGAACCGGCCCAAACTGCGAGCCCTGACGACCAATACGTCAGCACACCTTGGGGTTCAACAACCGTGGAAATTGCTTTGGGACCCCAAACCGGTGAGCAATAGTCCAAGAAACAGCCCAGATTCGGACAAACCTTAAACATGGAAATCGCTCAGGGACCCCAAATCAGTGAGTAATAGTCCATGATACGGGCCAGAATCGGCCAAAACTGTGAGTGTTGATAACCGACACGTAAACGCACCCCGAGGATCGTGAATTGTGGAAATCGCGCTGGGACCCGAAAATGGTGAGCAATAGTGCTTGAAACGGACCACAATATCCCAAAATGGCGAGCGTTGACGACGGACACGTAAACACACCCCGAGGTTCGTCAACCGTGAAATCACTCCTGGACCCCAAAACAGAGAGTAGTAGTCCAAGAAACGGGCCAGAACCGGCCAAAACTGTGACTCCTGGCCAACACGTAAGCACACCTTGGGGTTCAACAACCATGGAAATTGCTTTGGGACCCCAAAACGGTGAGTAATAGTCCATGAAAGAGCCCAGAATCAGACAAACCTAGGATTATTCATGAATAATACACAAACACACCCCGGGGTTCGTCAATCATGGAAATCGCTCACGGACCCCAAATCAGTGAGTAATAGTCCACAAAACATTCCACAATCGGCCAAAACTATGAGTGTTGATAACCGACATGTAAACGCACCCCGGGGATCGTCAATCGTGGAAATCGGTCTGGGACCCCAAAACGGTGAGTAGTAGTGCATGAAACGGACCAGAATAGGCCAAAACTATGAGTGTTCATGACCGGCATGTAAACGCACCACGGGTATCGTCAATCGTGGAAATCGCTCTAGGACCCCAAAACTGTGAGTAATAGTGACGATAGACACGTAAACACAACGCAGGGTTCGTCAATCGTGGAAATCACTTCGGGACCCCAAAATAGTGAGTAATAGTCCAAGAAACAGGCCAGAACCGGCCCAAACTGCGCGCCCTAACGACCAACACGAAAGGACATCTTGGGGTTCGAGAACCATGGAAATCACTTTGGGACCACAAAACGGTGAGTAATAGTCCATGAAAGAGCCCAGATTCGGACAAACCTTAAACATGGAAATCGCTCAGGGACCCCAAATCAGTGAGTAATAGTCCATGAAACGGGCAAGAATCGGCCAAAACTATGAGTGTTGATAAACGACATGTAAACACACCCCGGGGATCGTCAATCGCGGAAATCGGCCTAGGATCACAAAACGATGAGTAATAGTGCATGAAACGGACCAGAATCGGCCAAAACTGCGAGTGTTATCGACGGACACGTAAATGCACCCCAGGGTTCGTCAATCGTGGATATCACTCCGGGAACCCAAAACAGTGAGTAGTAGTCCATGAAACTGGCTAGAACCGGCCCAAACTGCGAGCCCTGACGACCAATACGTAAGCACACCTTGGGGTTCAACAACCATGGAAATTGCTTTGGGACCCCAAACCGGTGAGTAATAGTCCAAGAAACAGCCCAGATTCGGACAAACCTTAAACATGGAAATCGCTCAGGGACCCCAAATCAGTGAGTAATAGTCCATGATACGGTCCAGAATCGGCCAAAACTGTGAGTGTTGATAACCGACACGTAAACGCACCCCGGGGATCGTCAATTGTGGAAATCGCTCTGGGACTCGAAAACGGTGAGTAATAGTGCTTGAAACGGACCACAATATCCCAAAATTGCGAGCGTTGACGACGGACACGTAAACACACTCTGAGGTTCGTCAATCGTGAAATCACTCCTGGACCCCAAAACAGAGAGTAGTAGTCCAAGAAACGGGCCAGAACCGGCCAAAACTGTGACTCCTGACCAACACGTAAGCACACCTTGGGGTTCAACAACCATGGAAATCGCTTTGGGACCCCAAAACGATGAGTAATAGTCCATGAAAGAGCCCAGAATCAGACAAACCTAGGATTATTCATGAATAATACACAAACACACCCCGGGGTTCGTCAATCATGGAAATCGCTCAAGGACCCCAAATCAATGAGTAATAGTCCACAAAACGTTCCAGAATCGGCCAAAACTATGAGTGTTGATAACCGACATGTAAACGCACCCCGGGGATTGTCAATCGTGGAACTCGCTCTGGGACCCCAAAACGGTGAGTAGTAGTGCATGAAATGGACCAGAATCGGCCAAAACTATGAGTGTTCATGACCGACATGTAAACGGACCCCGGGTATCGTCAATCGTGGAAATCGCTCTAGGACCCCAAAACTGTGAGTAATAGTGTGTGAAACGGACAACAATCGGCCAAAATTACGAGTGTTGACGACAGACACGTAAACACAACGCAGGGTTCGTCAATCCTGGAAATCACTCCGGGACCCCAAAATAGTGAGTAGTAGTCCAAGAAACAGGCCAGCACCGGCCCAAACTGCGCGCCCTAACGACCGACACGAAAGGACATCTTGGGGTTCGAGAACCATGGAAATCACTTTGGGACCACAAAACCGTGAGTAATAGTCCATGAAAGAGCCCAGATTCGGACAAACCTTAAACATGGAAATCGCTCAGGGACCCCAAATCAGTGAGTAATAGTCCACGAAACGGGCCAGAATCGGCCAAAACTATGAGTGTTGATAAACGACATGTAAACACACCCCGAGGATCATCAATCACGGAAATCGACCTAGGATCACAAAACGATGAGTAATAGTGCATGAAACGGACCAGAATCGGCCAAAACTGCGAGTGTTGTCGACGGACACGTAAACGCACCCCAGGGTTCGTCAATCGTGGAAATCACTCCGGGAACCCAAAACAGTGAGTAGTAGTCCAAGAAACTGGCTAGAACCGGCCCAAACTGCGAGCCCTGACGACCAATACGTAAGCACACCTTGGGGTTCAACAACCATGGAAATTGCTTTGGGACCCCAAACCGGTGAGTAATAGTCCAAGAAACAGCCCAGATTCGGACAAACCTTAAACATGGAAATCGCTCAGGGACCCCAAATCAGTGAGTAATAGTCCATGATACGGTCCAGAATCGGCCAAAACTGTGAGTGTTGATAACCGACACGTAAACGCACCCCGGGGATCGTCAATTGTGGAAATCGCTCTGGGACCCGAAAACGGTGAGCAATAGTGCTTGAAACGGACCACAATATCCCAAAATGGCGAGCGTTGACGACGGACACGTAAACACACCCCGAGGTTCGTCAATCGTGAAATCACTCCTGGACCGCAAAACAGAGAGTAGTAGTCCAAGAAACGGGCCAGAACCGGCCAAAACTGTGACTCCTGACCAACACGTAAGCACACCTTGGGGTTCAACAACCATGGAAATCGCTTTGGGACCCCAAAACGGTGAGTAATAGTCCATGAAAGAGCCCAGAATCAGACAAACCTAGGATTATTCATGAATAATACACAAACACACCCCGGGGTTCGTCAATCATGGAAATCGCTCACGGACCCCAAATCAATGAGTAATAGTCCACAAAACGTTCCAGAATCGGCCAAAACTATGAGTGTTGATAACCGACATGTAACCGCACCCCGGGGATCGTCAATCGTGGAACTCGCTCCGGGACCCGAAAACGGTGAGTAGTAGTGCATGAAACGGACCAGAATCGGCCAAAACTATGAGTGTTCATGACCGACATGTAAACGCACCCCGGGTATCGTCAATCGTGGAAATCGCTCTAGGACCCCAAAACTGTGAGTAATAGTGTGTGAAACGGACAACAATCGGCAAAAATTACGAGTGTTGACGACAGACACGTAAACACAACGCAGGGTTCGTCAATCGTGGAAATCACTCCGGGACCCCAAAATAGTGAGTAATAGTCCAAGAAACAGGCCAGAACCGGCCCAAGCTGCGCGCCCTAACGACCAACACGAAAGGACATCTTGGGGTTCGAGAACCATGGAAATCACTTTGGGACCACAAAACGGTGAGTAATAGTCCATGAAAGAGCCCAGATTCGGACAAACCTTAAACATGGAAATCGCTCAGGGACCCCAAATCAGTGAGTAATAGTCCACGAAACGGGCCAGAATCGGCCAAAACAATGAGTGTTGATAAACGATATGTAAAAACACCCCGGGGATCGTCAATCGCGGAAATCGACCTAGGATCACAAAACGATGAGTAATAGTGCATGAAACGGACCAGAATCGGCCAAAACTGTGAGTGTTGTCGACGGAAACGTAAACGCACCCGAGGGTTCGTCAATCGTGGATATCACTCCGGAAACTCAAAACAGTGAGTAGTAGTCCAAGAAACTGGCTAGAACCGGCCCAAACTGCGAGCCCTGACGACCAATACGTAAGCACACCTTGGGGTTCAACAACCATGGAAATTGCTTTGGGACCCCAAACCGGTGAGTAATAGTCCAAGAAACAGCCCAGATTCGGACAAACCTTAAACATGGAAATCGCTCAGGGACCCCAAATCAGTGAGTAATAGTCCATGATACGGTCCAGAATCGGCCAAAACTGTGAGTGTTGATAACCGACACGTAAACACACCCCGGGGATCGTCAATCGTGGAACTCGCTCCGGGACCCGAAAACGGTGAGTAGTAGTGCATGAAACGGACCAGAATCGGCCAAAACTGTGAGTGTTGATAACCGACACGTAAACACACCCCGGGGATCGTCAATCGTGGAACTCGCTCCGGGACCCGAAAACGGTGAGTAGTAGTGCATGAAACGGACCAGAATCGGCCAAAACTGTGAGTGTTGATAACCGACACGTAAACACACCCCGGGGATCGTCAATCGTGGAACTCGCTCCGGGACCCGAAAACGGTGAGTAGTAGTGCATGAAACGGACCAGAATCGGCCAAAACTGTGAGTGTTGATAACCGACACGTAAACACACCCCGGGGATCGTCAATCGTGGAACTCGCTCCGGGACCCGAAAACGGTGAGTAGTAGTGCATGAAACGGACCAGAATCGGCCAAAACTGTGAGTGTTGATAACCGACACGTAAACACACCCCGGGGATCGTCAATCGTGGAACTCGCTCCGGGACCCGAAAACGGTGAGTAGTAGTGCATGAAACGGACCAGAATCGGCCAAAACTGTGAGTGTTGATAACCGACACGTAAACACACCCCGGGGATCGTCAATCGTGGAACTCGCTCCGGGACCCGAAAACGGTGAGTAGTAGTGCATGAAACGGACCAGAATCGGCCAAAACTGTGAGTGTTGATAACCGACACGTAAACACACCCCGGGGATCGTCAATCGTGGAACTCGCTCCGGGACCCGAAAACGGTGAGTAGTAGTGCATGAAACGGACCAGAATCGGCCAAAACTGTGAGTGTTGATAACCGACACGTAAACACACCCCGGGGATCGTCAATCGTGGAACTCGCTCCGGGACCCGAAAACGGTGAGTAGTAGTGCATGAAACGGACCAGAATCGGCCAAAACTGTGAGTGTTGATAACCGACACGTAAACACACCCCGGGGATCGTCAATCGTGGAACTCGCTCCGGGACCCGAAAACGGTGAGTAGTAGTGCATGAAACGGACCAGAATCGGCCAAAACTGTGAGTGTTGATAACCGACACGTAAACACACCCCGGGGATCGTCAATCGTGGAACTCGCTCCGGGACCCGAAAACGGTGAGTAGTAGTGCATGAAACGGACCAGAATCGGCCAAAACTGTGAGTGTTGATAACCGACACGTAAACACACCCCGGGGATCGTCAATCGTGGAACTCGCTCCGGGACCCGAAAACGGTGAGTAGTAGTGCATGAAACGGACCAGAATCGGCCAAAACTGTGAGTGTTGATAACCGACACGTAAACACACCCCGGGGATCGTCAATCGTGGAACTCGCTCCGGGACCCGAAAACGGTGAGTAGTAGTGCATGAAACGGACCAGAATCGGCCAAAACTGTGAGTGTTGATAACCGACACGTAAACACACCCCGGGGATCGTCAATCGTGGAACTCGCTCCGGGACCCGAAAACGGTGAGTAGTAGTGCATGAAACGGACCAGAATCGGCCAAAACTGTGAGTGTTGATAACCGACACGTAAACACACCCCGGGGATCGTCAATCGTGGAACTCGCTCCGGGACCCGAAAACGGTGAGTAGTAGTGCATGAAACGGACCAGAATCGGCCAAAACTGTGAGTGTTGATAACCGACACGTAAACACACCCCGGGGATCGTCAATCGTGGAACTCGCTCCGGGACCCGAAAACGGTGAGTAGTAGTGCATGAAACGGACCAGAATCGGCCAAAACTGTGAGTGTTGATAACCGACACGTAAACACACCCCGGGGATCGTCAATCGTGGAACTCGCTCCGGGACCCGAAAACGGTGAGTAGTAGTGCATGAAACGGACCAGAATCGGCCAAAACTGTGAGTGTTGATAACCGACACGTAAACACACCCCGGGGATCGTCAATCGTGGAACTCGCTCCGGGACCCGAAAACGGTGAGTAGTAGTGCATGAAACGGACCAGAATCGGCCAAAACTGTGAGTGTTGATAACCGACACGTAAACACACCCCGGGGATCGTCAATCGTGGAACTCGCTCCGGGACCCGAAAACGGTGAGTAGTAGTGCATGAAACGGACCAGAATCGGCCAAAACTGTGAGTGTTGTCGACGGAAACGTAAACGCACCCGAGGGTTCGTCAATCGTGGAAATCACTCCGGGAACCCAAAACAGTGAGTAGTAGTCCAAGAAACTGGCTAGAACCGGCCCAAACTGCGAGCCCTGACGACCAATATGTAAGCACACCTTGGGGTTCAACAACCATGGAAATTGCTTTGGGACCCCAAACCGGTGAGTAATAGTCCAAGAAACAGCCCAGATTCGGACAAACCTTAAACATGGAAATCGCTCAGGGACCCCAAATCAGTGAGTAATAGTCCATGATACGGTCCAGAATCGGCCAAAACTGTGAGTGTTGATAACCGACACGTAAACGCACCCCGGGGATCGTCAATTGTGGAAATCGCTCTGGGACCCTAAAACGGTGAGCAATAGTGCTTGAAACGGACCACAATATCCCAAAATGGCGAGCGTTGACGACGGACACGTAAACACACCCCGAGGTTCGTCAATCGTGAAATCACTCCTGGACCGCAAAACAGAGAGTAGTAGTCCAAGAAACGGGCCAGAACCGGCCAAAACTGTGACTCCTGACCAACACGTAAGCACACCTTGGGGTTCAACAACCATGGAAATTGCTTTGGGACCCCAAAACGGTGAGTAATAGTCCATGAAAGAGCCCAGAATCAGACAAACCTAGGATTATTCATGAATAATACACAAACACACCCCGGGGTTCGTCAATCATGGAAATCGCTCACGGACCCCAAATCAATGAGTAATAGTCCACAAAACGTTCCAGAATCGGCCAAAACTATGAGTGTTGATAACCGACATGTAACCGCACCCCGGGGATCGTCAATCGTGGAACTCGCTCCGGGACCCCAAAACGGTGAGTAGTAGTGCATAAAAGGGACCAGAATCGGCCAAAACTATGAGTGTTCATGACCGACATGTAAACGCACCCCGGGTATCGTCAATCGTGGAAATCGCTCTAGGACCCCAAAACTGTGAGTAATAGTGTGTGAAACGGACAACAATCGGCAAAAATTACGAGTGTTGACGACAGACACGTAAACACAACGCAGGGTTCGTCAATCGTGGAAATCACTCCGGGACCCCAAAATAGTGAGTAATAGTCCAAGAAACAGGCCAGAACCGGCCCAAACTGCGCGCCCTAACGACCAACACGAAAGGACATCTTGGGGTTCGAGAACCATGGAAATCACTTTGGGACCACAAAACGGTGAGTAATAGTCCATGAAAGAGCCCAGATTCGGACAAACCTTAAACATGGAAATCGCTCAGGGACCCCAAATCAGTGAGTAATAGTCCACGAAACGGGCCAGAATCGGCCAAAACAATGAGTGTTGATAAACGATATGTAAAAACACCCCGGGGATCGTCAATCGCGGAAATCGACCTAGGATCACAAAACGATGAGTAATAGTGCATGAAACGGACCAGAATCGGCCAAAACTGCGAGTGTTGTCGACGGACACGTAAACGCACCCCAGGGTTCGTCAATCGTGGATATCACTCCGGGAACCCAAAACAGTGAGTAGTAGTCCAAGAAACTGGCTAGAACCGGCCCAAACTGCGAGCCCTGACGACCAATACGTAAGCACACCTTGGGGTTCAACAACCATGGAAATTGCTTTGGGACACCAAACCGGTGAGTAATAGTCCAAGAAACAGCCTAGATTCGGACAAACCTTAAACATGGAAATCGCTCAGGGACCCCAAATCAGTGAGTAATAGTCCATGATACGGTCCAGAATCGGCCAAAACTGTGGGTGTTGATAACCGACACGTAAACGCACCCCGGGGATCGTTAATTGTGGAAATCGCTCTGGGACCCGAAAACGGTGAGTAATAGTGCTTGAAACGGACCACAATATCCCAAAATTGCGAGCGTTGACGACGGACACGTAAACACACCCCGAGGTTCGTCAATCGTGAAATCACTCCTGGACCCCAAAACAGAGAGTAGTAGTCCAAGAAACGGGCCAGAACCGGCCAAAACTGTGACTCCTGACCAACACGTAAGCACACCTTNTGAAACGGACCACAATATCCCAAAATTGCGAGCGTTGACGACGGACACGTAAACACACCCCGAGGTTCGTCAATCGTGAAATCACTCCTGGACCCCAAAACAGAGAGTAGTAGTCCAAGAAACGGGCCAGAACCGGCCAAAACTGTGACTCCTGACCAACACGTAAGCACACCTTGGGGTTCAACAACCATGGAAATCGCTTTGGGACCCCAAAACGGTGAGTAATAGTCCATGAAAGAGCGCAGAATCAGACAAACCTAGGATTATTCATGAATAATACACAAACACACCCCGGGGTTCGTCAATCATGGAAATCGCTCACGGACCCCAAATCAATGAGTAATAGTCCACAAAATGTTCCAGAATCGGCCAAAACTATGAGTGTTGATAACCGACATGTAACCGCACCCCGGGGATCGTCGATCGTGGAACTCGCTCTGGGACCCCAAAACGGTGAGTAGTAGTGCTTGAAATGGACCAGAATCGGCCAAAACTATGAGTGTTCATGACCGACATGTAAACGCACCCCGGGTATCGTCAATCGTGGAAATCGCTCTAGGACCCCAAAACTGTGAGTAATAGTGTGTGAAACGGACAACAATCAGCCAAAATTACGAGTGTTGACGACAGACACGTAAACACAACGCAGGGTTCGTCAATCGTGGAAAGCACTCCGGGACCCCAAAATAGTGAGTAATAGTCCAAGAAACAGGCCAGAACCGGCGCAAACTGCGCGCCCTAACGACCAACACGAAAGGACATCTTGGGGTTCGAGAACCATGGAAATCACTTTGGGACCACAAAACGGTGAGTAATAGTCCATGAAAGAGCCCAGATTCGGACAAACCTTAAACATGGAAATCGCTCAGGGACCCCAAATCAGTGAGTAATAGTCCACAAAACGGGCCAGANACTGCGCGCCCTAACGACCAACACGAAAGGACATCTTGGGGTTCGAGAACCATGGAAATCACTTTGGGACCACAAAACGGTGAGTAATAGTCCATGAAAGAGCCCAGATTCGGACAAACCTTAAACATGGAAATCGCTCAGGGACCCCAAATCAGTGAGTAATAGTCCACAAAACGGGCCAGAATCGGCCAAAACTATGAGTGTTGATAAACGATATGTAAAAACACCCCGGGGATCGTCAATCGCGGAAATCGACCTAGGATCACAAAACGATGAGTAATAGTGCATGAAACGGACCAGAATCGGCCAAAACTGCGAGTGTTGTCGACGGACACGTAAACGCACCCCATGGTTCGTCAATCGTGGATATCACTCCGGGAACCCAAAACAGTGAGTAGTAGTCCAAGAAACTGGCTAGAACCGGCCCAAACTGCGAGCCCTGACGACCAATACGTAAGCACACCTTGGGGTTCAACAACCATGGAAATTGCTTTGGGACACCAAACCGGTGAGTAATAGTCCAAGAAACAGCCCAGATTCGGACAAACCTTAAACATGGAAATCGCTCAGGGACCCCAAATCAGTGAGTAATAGTCCATGATACGGTCCAGAATCGGCCAAAACTGTGAGTGTTGATAACCGACACGTAAACGCACCCCGGGGATCGTTAATTGTGGAAATCGCTCTGGGACCCGAAAACGGTGAGTAATAGTGCTTGAAACGGACCACAATATCCCAAAATTGCGAGCGTTGACGACGGACACGTAAACACATCCCGAGGTTCGTCAATCGTGAAATCACTCCTGGACCCCAAAACAGAGAGTAGTAGTCCAAGAAACGGGCCAGAACCGGCCAAAACTGTGACTCCTGACCAACACGTAAGCACACCTTGGGGTTCAACTACCATGGAAATCGCTTTGGGACCCCAAAACGGTGAGTAATAGTCCATGAAAGAGCGCAGAATCAGACAAATCTAGGATTATTCATGAATAATACACAAACACACCCCGGGGTTCGTCAATCATGGAAATCGCTCACGGACCCCAAATCAATGAGTAATAGTCCACAAAATGTTCCAGAATCAGCCAAAACTATGAGTGTTGATAACCGACATGTAACCGCACCCCGGGGATCGTCAATCGTGGAACTCGCTCTGGGACCCCAACACGGTGAGTAGTAGTGCTTGAAATGGACCAGAATCGGCCAAAACTATGAGTGTTCATGACCGACATGTAAACGCACCCCGGGTATCGTCAATCGTGGAAATCGCTCTAGGACCCCAAAACTGTGAGTAATAGTGTGTGAAACGGACAACAATCGGCCAAAATTACGAGTGTTTACGACAGACACGTAAACACAACGCAGGGTTCGTCAATCGTGGAAAGCACTCCGGGACCCCAAAATCGTGAGTAATAGTCCAAGAAACAGGCCAGAACCGGCGCAAACTGCGCGCCCTAACGACCAACACGAAAGGACATCTTGGGGTTCGAGAACCATGGAAATCACTTTGGGACCACAAAACGGTGAGTAATAGTCCATGAAAGAGCCCAGATTCGGACAAACCTTAAACATGGAAATCGCTCAGGGACCCCAAATCAGTGAGTAATAGTCCACAAAACGGGCCAGA
>CAJFDF010001599.1:0-15601 GCA_904067115.1 Aegilops sharonensis | reverse complement strand
AATAGTCCAAGAAACAGGCCAGAACCGGCGCAAACTGCGCGCCCTAACGACCAACACGAAAGGACATCTTGGGGTTCGAGAACCATGGAAATCACTTTGGGACCACAAAACGGTGAGTAATAGTCCATGAAAGAGCCCAGATTCGGACAAACCTTAAACATGGAAATCGCTCAGGGACCCCAAATCAGTGAGTAATAGTCCACAAAACGGGCCAGAATCGGCCAAAACTATGAGTGTTGATAAACGATATGTAAAAACACCCCGGGGATCGTCAATCGCGGAAATCGACCTAGGATCACAAAACGATGAGTAATAGTGCATGAAACGGACCAGAATCGGCCAAAACTGCGAGTGTTGTCGACGGACACGTAAACGCACCCCAGGGTTCGTCAATCGTGGATATCACTCCGGGAACCCAAAACAGTGAGTAGTAGTCCAAGAAACTGGCTAGAACCGGCCCAAACTGCGAGCCCTGACGACCAATACGTAAGCACACCTTGGGGTTCAACAACCATGGAAATTGCTTTGGGACCCCAAACCGGTGAGTAATAGTCCAAGAAACAGCCCAGATTCGGACAAACCTTAAACATGGAAATCGCTCAGGGACCCCAAATCAGTGAGTAATAGTCCACGATACGGGCCAGAATCGGCCAAAACTGTGAGTGTTGATAACCGACACGTAAACGCACCCCGGGGATCGTCAATTGTGGAAATCGCTCTGGGACCCGAGAACGGTGAGCAATAGTGCTTGAAACAGACCACAATATCCCAAAATGGCGAGCGTTGACGACGGACACGTAAACACACCCCGAGGTTCGTCAATCGTGAAATCACTCCTGGACCCCAAAACAGAGAGTAGTAGTCCAAGAAACGGGCCAGAACCGGCCAAAACTGTGACTCCTGGCCAACACGTAAGCACACCATGGGGTTCAACAACCATGGAAATCGCTTTGCGACCCCAAAACGGTGAGTAATAGTCCATGAAAGAGCCCAGAATCAGACAAACCTAGGATTATTCATGAATAATACACAAACACACCCCGGGGTTCGTCAATCATGGAAATCGCTCACGGACCCCAAATCAGTGAGTAATAGTCCACAAAACGTTCCAGAATCGGCCAAAACTATGAGTGTTGATAACCGACATGTAAACGCACCCCGGGGATCGTCAATCATGGAAATCGCTCTGGGACCCCAAAACGGTGAGTAGTAGTGCATGAAACGGACCAGAATAGGCCAAAACTATGAGTGTTCATGACCGACATGTTAACGCACCCCGGGTATCGTCAATCGTGGAAATCGCTCTAGGACCCCAAAACTGTGAGTAATATTGTGTGAAACGGACAACAATCGGCCAAAATTACGAGTGTTGACGACAGACACGTAAACACAACGCAGGGTTCGTCAATCGTGGAAATCACTCCGGGACCCCAAAATAGTGAGTAGTAGTCCAAGAAACAGGCCAGAACCGGCCCAAACTGCGCGCCCTAACGACCAACACGAAAGGACATCTTGGGGTTCGAGAACCATGGAAATCACTTTGGGACCACAAAACCGTGAGTAATAGTCCATGAAAGAGCCCAGATTCGGACAAACCTTAAACATGGGAATCGCTCAGGGACCCCAAATCAGTGAGTAATAGTCCACGAAACGGGCCAGAATCGGCCAAAACTATGAGTGTTGATAAACGACATGTAAACACACCCCGGGGATCGTCAATCGCGGAAATCGACCTAGGATCACAAAACGATGAGTAATAGTGCATGAAACGGACCAGAATCGGCAAAAACTGCGAGTGTTATCGACGGACACGTAAACGCACCCCAGGGTTCGTCAATCGTGGAAATCAATCCGGGAACCCAAAACAGTGAGTAGTAGTCCAAGAAACTGGCTAGAACCGGCCCAAACTGCGAGCCCTAACGACCAATACGTAAGCACACCGTGGGGTTCAACAACCATGGAAATTGCTTTGGGACCCCAAACCGGTGAGTAATAGTCCAAGAAACAGCCCAGATTCGGACAAACCTTAAACATGGAAATCACTCAGGGACCCCAAATCAGTGAGTAATAGTCCATGATACGGTCCAGAATCAGCCAAAACTGTGAGTGTTGATAACCGACACGTAAACGCACCCCGGGGATCGTCAATTGTGGAAATCGCTCTGGGACCCGAAAACGGTGAGTAATAGTGCTTGAAACGGAGCACAATATCCCAAAATTGCGAGCGTTGACGACGGACACGTAAACACACCCCGAGGTTCGTCAATCGTGAAATCACTCCTGGACCCCAAAACAGAGAGTAGTAGTCCAAGAAACGGGCCAGAACCGGCCAAAACTGTGACTCCTGACCAACACGTAAGCACACCTTGGGGTTCAACAACCATGGAAATCGCTTTGGGACCCCAAAACGGTGAGTAATAGTCCAAGAAAGAGCCCAGAATCAGACAAACCTAGGATTATTCATGAATAATACACAAACACACCCCGGGGTTCGTCAATCATGGAAATCGCTCACGGACCCCAAATCAATGAGTAATAGTCCACAAAACGTTCCAGAATCGGCCAAAACTATGAGTGTTGATAACCGACATGTAAACGCACCCCGGGGATCGTCAATCATGGAACTCGCTCTGGGACCCCAAAACGGTGAGTAGTAGTGCATGAAATGGACCAGAATCGGCCAAAACTATGAGTGTTCATGACCGACATGTAAACGCACCCCGGCTATCGTCAATCGTGGAAATCGCTCTAGGACCCCAAAACTGTGAGTAATAGTGTGTGAAACGGACAACAATCGGCCAAAATTACGAGTGTTGACGACAGACACGTAAACACAACGCAGGGTTCGTCAATCGTGGAAATCACTCCGGGACCCCAAAATAGTGAGTAGTAGTCCAAGAAACAGGCCAGAACCGGCCCAAACTACGCGCCCTAACGACCAACACGAAAGGACATCTTGGGGTTCGAGAACCATGGAAATCACTTTGGGACCACAAAACCGTGAGTAATAGTCCATGAAAGAGCCCAGATTCGGACAAACCTTAAACATGGAAATCGCTCAGGGACCCCAAATCAGTGAGTAATAGTCCACGAAACGGGCCAGAATCGGCCAAAACTATGAGTGTTGATAAACGACATGTAAACACACCCCGGGGATCGTCAATCGCGAAAATCGACCTAGGATCACAAAACGATGAGTAATAGTGCATGAAACGGACCAGAATCGGCCAAAACTGCGAGTGTTGACGACCGACACGTAAACGCACCCCGGGGATCGTCAATCATGGAAATCGCTCTCGGACCCCAAAACAGTGAGTAATAGTCCATGAGACGGGCCAGAATCGGCCAAAACTATGAGTGTTGATAACCGACATGTAAACACACCCCGGGGATCGTCAATCGCGGAAATCGACCTAGGATCACAAAACGATGAGTAATAGTGCATGAAACGGACCAGAATCGGCCAAAACTGCGAGTGTTGACGACCGACACGTAAACGCACCCCGGGGATCGTCAATCGTGAAAATCGCTCTAGGACCCCAAAACGGTGAGTAATAGTCCAAGAAACAGCCCAGATTCGGACAAACCTTAAACATGGAAATCGCTCAGGGACCCCAAATCAGTGAGTAATAGTCCAAGAGACGGGCCAGAATCGGCCAAAACTATGAGTGTTGATAACCGACATGTAAACACACCCCGGGGATCGTCAATCGCGGAAATCGACCTAGGATCACAAAACGATGAGTAATAGTGCATGAAACGGACCAGAATCGGCCAAAACTGCGAGTGTTGACGACCGACACGTAAACGCACCCCGGGGATCGTCAATCGTGAAAATCGCTCTAGGACCCCAAAACGGTGAGTAATAGTCCAAGAAACAGCCCAGATTCGGACAAACCTTAAACATGGAAATCGCTCAGGGACCCCAAATCAGTGAGTAATAGTCCAAGAGACGGGCCAGAATCGGCCAAAACTATGAGTGTTGATAACCGACATGTAAACACACCCCGGGGATCGTCAATCGCGGAAATCGACCTAGGATCACAAAACGATGAGTAATAGTGCATGAAACGGACCAGAATCGGCCAAAACTGCGAGTGTTGACGACCGACACGTAAACGCACCCCGGGGATCGTCAATCGTGAAAATCGCTCTAGGACCCCAAAACGGTGAGTAATAGTCCAAGAAACAGCCCAGATTCGGACAAACCTTAAACATGGAAATCGCTCAGGGACCCCAAATCAGTGAGTAATAGTCCAAGAGACGGGCCAGAATCGGCCAAAACTATGAGTGTTGATAACCGACATGTAAACACACCCCGGGGATCGTCAATCGCGGAAATCGACCTAGGATCACAAAACGATGAGTAATAGTGCATGAAACGGACCAGAATCGGCCAAAACTGCGAGTGTTGACGACCGACACGTAAACGCACCCCAGGGTTCGTCAATCGTGGAAATCACTCCGGGACCCCAAAATAGTGAGTAGTAGTCCAAGAAACAGGCCAGAACCGGCCCAAACTACGCGCCCTAACGACCAACACGAAAGGACATCTTGGGGTTCGAGAACCATGGAAATCACTTTGGGACCACAAAACCGTGAGTAATAGTCCATGAAAGAGCCCAGATTCGGACAAACCTTAAACATGGAAATCGCTCAGGGACCCCAAATCAGTGAGTAATAGTCCACGAAACGGGCCAGAATCGGCCAAAACTATGAGTGTTGATAAACGACATGTAAACACACCCCGGGGATCGTCAATCGCGAAAATCGACCTAGGATCACAAAACGATGAGTAATAGTGCATGAAACGGACCAGAATCGGCCAAAACTGCGAGTGTTGTCGACTGACACGTAAACGCACCCCAGGGTTCGTCAATCGTGGATATCACTCCGGGAACCCAAAACAGGGAGTAGTAGTCCAAGAAACTGGCTAGAACCGGCCCAAACTGCGAGCCCTGACGACCAATACGTAAGCACATATTGGGGTTCAACAACCATGGAAATTGCTTTGGGACCCCAAAACGGTGAGTAATTGTCCAAGAAACAGCCCAGATTCGGACAAACCTTAAACATGGAAATCGCTCAGGGACCCCAAATCAGTGAGTAATAGTCCATGATACGGTCCAGAATCGGCCAAAACTGTGAGTGTTGATAACCGACACGTAAACGCACCCCGGGGATCGTCAATTGTGGAAATCGCTCTGGGACCCGAAAACGGTGAGTTATAGTGCTTGAAACGGACCACAATATCCCAAAATTGCGAGCGTTGACGACAGACACGTAAACACACCCCGAGGTTCGTCAATCGTGAAATCACTCCTGGACCCCAAAACAGAGAGTAGTAGTCCAAGAAACGGGCCAGAACCGGCCAAAACTGTGAATGTTGATGACCGACACGTAAACGCACCCCGGGGATCGTCAATTGTGGAAATCGCTCAGGGACCCCAAATCAGTGAGTAATAGTCCACGAAACGGGCCAGAATCGGCCAAAACTATGAGTGTTGATAAACGACATGTAAACACACCCCGGGGATCGTCAATTGTGGAAATCGCTCAGGGACCCCAAATCAGTGAGTAATAGTCCACGAAACGGGCCAGAATCGGCCAAAACTATGAGTGTTGATAAACGACATGTAAACACACCCCGGGGATCGTCAATTGTGGAAATCGCTCAGGGACCCCAAATCAGTGAGTAATAGTCCACGAAACGGGCCAGAATCGGCCAAAACTATGAGTGTTGATAAACGACATGTAAACACACCCCGGGGATCGTCAATTGTGGAAATCGCTCAGGGACCCCAAATCAGTGAGTAATAGTCCACGAAACGGGCCAGAATCGGCCAAAACTATGAGTGTTGATAAACGACATGTAAACACACCCCGGGGATCGTCAATTGTGGAAATCGCTCAGGGACCCCAAATCAGTGAGTAATAGTCCACGAAACGGGCCAGAATCGGCCAAAACTATGAGTGTTGATAAACGACATGTAAACACACCCCGGGGATCGTCAATTGTGGAAATCGCTCAGGGACCCCAAATCAGTGAGTAATAGTCCACGAAACGGGCCAGAATCGGCCAAAACTATGAGTGTTGATAAACGACATGTAAACACACCCCGGGGATCGTCAATTGTGGAAATCGCTCAGGGACCCCAAATCAGTGAGTAATAGTCCACGAAACGGGCCAGAATCGGCCAAAACTATGAGTGTTGATAAACGACATGTAAACACACCCCGGGGATCGTCAATTGTGGAAATCGCTCAGGGACCCCAAATCAGTGAGTAATAGTCCACGAAACGGGCCAGAATCGGCCAAAACTATGAGTGTTGATAAACGACATGTAAACACACCCCGGGGATCGTCAATTGTGGAAATCGCTCAGGGACCCCAAATCAGTGAGTAATAGTCCACGAAACGGGCCAGAATCGGCCAAAACTATGAGTGTTGATAAACGACATGTAAACACACCCCGGGGATCGTCAATTGTGGAAATCGCTCAGGGACCCCAAATCAGTGAGTAATAGTCCACGAAACGGGCCAGAATCGGCCAAAACTATGAGTGTTGATAAACGACATGTAAACACACCCCGGGGATCGTCAATTGTGGAAATCGCTCAGGGACCCGAAAACGGTGAGTAATAGTGCGTGAAACGGACCACAATCGGCCAAAATTACGAGGGTTGACGACAGACACGTACACACAACGCAGGGTTCGTCAATCGTGGAAATCACTCCGGGACCCCAAAACAGGGAGTAGTAGTCCAAGAAACAGGCCAGAACCGGCGCAAACTGCGCGCCCTAACGACCAACACGAAAGGACATCTTGGGGTTCGAGAACCATGGAAATCACTTTGGGACCACAAAACCGTGAGTAATAGTCCATGAAAGAGCCCAGATTCGGACAAACCTTAAACATGGAAATCGCTCAGGGACCCCAAATCAGTGAGTAATAGTCCATGATACGGTCCAGAATCGGCCAAAACTGTGAGTGTTGATAACCGACACGTAAACGCACCCCGGGGATCGTCAATTGTGGAAATCGCTCTGGGACCCGAAAACGGTGAGTTATAGTGCTTGAAACGGACCACAATATCCCAAAATTGCGAGCGTTGACGACAGACACGTAAACACACCCCGAGGTTCGTCAATCGTGAAATCACTCCTGGACCCCAAAACAGAGAGTAGTAGTCCAAGAAACGGGCCAGAACCGGCCAAAACTGTGACTCCTGACCAACACGTAAGCACACCTTGGGGTTCAACAACCATGGAAATCGCTTTGGGACCCCAAAACGGTGAGTAATAGTCCATGAAAGAGCCCAGAATCAGACAAACCTAGGATTATTCATGAATAATACACAAACACACCCCGGGGTTCGTCAATCATGGAAATCGCTCACGGACCCCAAATCAATGAGTAATAGTCCACAAAACATTCCTGAATCGGCCAAAACTATGAGTGTTGATAACCGACATGTAAACGCACCCCGGGGATTGTCAATCATGGAACTCGCTCTGGGACCCCAAAACGGTGAGTAGTAGTGCATGAAATGGACCAGAATCGGCCAAAACTATGAGTGTTCATGACCGACATGTAAACGCACCCTGGGTATCGTCAATCGTGGAAATCGCTCTAGGACCCCAAAACTGTGAGTAATAGTGTGTGAAACGGACAACAATCGGCCAAAATTACGAGTGTTGACGACAGACACGTAAACACAATGCAGGGTTCGTCAATCGTGGAAATCACTCCGGGACCCCAAAATAGTGAGTAGTAGTCCAAGAAACAGGCCAGAACCGGCCCAAACTACGCGCCCTAACGACCAACACGAAAGGACATCTTGAGGTTCGAGAACCATGGAAATCACTTTGGGACCACAAAACCGTGAGTAATAGTCCATGAAAGAGCCCAGATTCAGACAAACCTTAAACATGGAAATCGCTCAGGGACCCCAAATCAGTGAGTAATAGTCCACGAAACGGGCCAGAATCGGCCAAAACTATGAGTGTTGATAAACGACATGTAAACACACCCCGGGGATCGTCAATCGCGAAAATCGACCTAGGATCACAAAACGATGAGTAATAGTGCATGAAACGGACCAGAATCGGCAAAAACTGCGAGTGTTATCGACGGACACGTAAACGCACCCCAGGGTTCGTCAATCGTGGAAATCAATCCGGGAACCCAAAACAGTGAGTAGTAGTCCAAGAAACTGGCTAGAACCGGCCCAAACTGCGAGCCCTAACGACCAATACGTAAGCACACCTTGGGGTTCAACAACCATGGAAATTGGTTTGGGACCCCAAACCGGTGAGTAATAGTCCAAGAAACAGCCCAGATTCGGATAAACCTTAAACATGGAAATCGCTCAGGGACCCCAAATCAGTGAGTAATAGTCCATGATACGGTCCAGAATCAGCCAAAACTGTGAGTGTTGATAACCGACACGTAAACGCACCCCGGGGATCGTCAATTGTGGAAATCGCTCTGGGACCCGAGAACGGTGAGCAATAGTGCTTGAAACAGACCACAATATCCCAAAATGGCGAGCGTTGACGACGGACACGTAAACACACCCCGAGGTTCGTCAATCGTGAAATCACTCCTGGACACCAAAACAGAGAGTAGTAGTCCAAGAAACGGGCCAGAACCGGCCAAAACTGTGACTCCTGGCCAACACGTAAGCACACCATGGGGTTCAACAACCATGGAAATCGCTTTGCGACCCCAAAACGGTGAGTAATAGTCCATAAAAGAGCCCAGAATCAGACAAACCTAGGATTATTCATGAATAATACACAAACACACCCCGGGGTTCGTCAATCATGGAAATCGCTCACGGACCCCAAATCAGTGAGTAATAGTCCACAAAACGTTCCAGAATCGGCCAAAACTATGAGTGTTGATAACCGACATGTAAACGCACCCCGGGGATCGTCAATCATGGAAATCGCTCTGGGACCCCAAAACGGTGAGTAGTAGTGCATGAAACGGACCAGAATAGGCCAAAACTATGAGTGTTCATGACCGACATGTAAACGCACCCCGGGTATCGTCAATCGTGGAAATCGCTCTAGGACCCCAAAACTGTGAGTAATATTGTGTGAAACGGACAACAATCGGCCAAAATTACGAGTGTTGACGACAGACACGTAAACACAACGCAGGGTTCGTCAATCGTGGAAATCACTCCGGGACCCCAAAATAGTGAGTAGTAGTCCAAGAAACAGGCCAGAACCGGCCCAAACTGCGCGCCCTAACGACCAACACGAAAGGACATCTTGGGGTTCGAGAACCATGGAAATCACTTTGGGACCACAAAACCGTGAGTAATAGTCCATGAAAGAGTCCAGATTCAGACAAATCTTAAACATGGAAATCGCTCAGGGACCCCAAATCAGTGAGTAATAGTCCACGAAACGGGCCAGAATCGGCCAAAACTATGAGTGTTGATAAACGACATGTAAACACACCCCGGGGATCGTCAATCGCGGAAATCGACCTAGGATCACAAAACGATGAGTAATAGTGCATGAAACGGACCAGAATCGGCCAAAACTGCGAGTGTTATCGACGGACACGTAAACTCACCCCAGGGTTCGTCAATCGTGGAAATCAATCCGGGAACCCAAAACAGTGAGTAGTAGTCCAAGAAACTGGCTAGAACCGGCCCAAACTGCGAGCCCTGACGACCAATACGTAAGCACACCTTGGGGTTCAACAACCATGGAAATTGCTTTGGGACCCCAAACCGGTGAGTAATAGTCCAAGAAACGGGCCAGAATCAGCCAAAACTGTGAGTGTTGATAACCGACACGTAAACACACCCCGGGGATCGTCAATCATGGAAATCGCTCACGGACCCCAAATCAGTGAGTAATAGTCCATGATACGGTCCAGAATCAGCCAAACCTGTGAGTGTTGATAACCGACACGTAAACACACCCCGGGGATCGTCAATCATGGAAATCGCTCACGGACCCCAAATCAGTGAGTAATAGTCCATGATACGGTCCAGAATCAGCCAAACCTGTGAGTGTTGATAACCGACACGTAAACACACCCCGGGGATCGTCAATCATGGAAATCGCTCACGGACCCCAAATCAGTGAGTAATAGTCCATGATACGGTCCAGAATCAGCCAAACCTGTGAGTGTTGATAACCGACACGTAAACACACCCCGGGGATCGTCAATCATGGAAATCGCTCACGGACCCCAAATCAGTGAGTAATAGTCCATGATACGGTCCAGAATCAGCCAAACCTGTGAGTGTTGATAACCGACACGTAAACACACCCCGGGGATCGTCAATCATGGAAATCGCTCACGGACCCCAAATCAGTGAGTAATAGTCCATGATACGGTCCAGAATCAGCCAAACCTGTGAGTGTTGATAACCGACACGTAAACACACCCCGGGGATCGTCAATCATGGAAATCGCTCACGGACCCCAAATCAGTGAGTAATAGTCCATGATACGGTCCAGAATCAGCCAAACCTGTGAGTGTTGATAACCGACACGTAAACACACCCCGGGGATCGTCAATCATGGAAATCGCTCACGGACCCCAAATCAGTGAGTAATAGTCCATGATACGGTCCAGAATCAGCCAAACCTGTGAGTGTTGATAACCGACACGTAAACACACCCCGGGGATCGTCAATCATGGAAATCGCTCACGGACCCCAAATCAGTGAGTAATAGTCCATGATACGGTCCAGAATCAGCCAAACCTGTGAGTGTTGATAACCGACACGTAAACACACCCCGGGGATCGTCAATCATGGAAATCGCTCACGGACCCCAAATCAGTGAGTAATAGTCCATGATACGGTCCAGAATCAGCCAAACCTGTGAGTGTTGATAACCGACACGTAAACACACCCCGGGGATCGTCAATCATGGAAATCGCTCACGGACCCCAAATCAGTGAGTAATAGTCCATGATACGGTCCAGAATCAGCCAAACCTGTGAGTGTTGATAACCGACACGTAAACACACCCCGGGGATCGTCAATCATGGAAATCGCTCACGGACCCCAAATCAGTGAGTAATAGTCCATGATACGGTCCAGAATCAGCCAAACCTGTGAGTGTTGATAACCGACACGTAAACACACCCCGGGGATCGTCAATCATGGAAATCGCTCACGGACCCCAAATCAGTGAGTAATAGTCCATGATACGGTCCAGAATCAGCCAAACCTGTGAGTGTTGATAACCGACACGTAAACACACCCCGGGGATCGTCAATCATGGAAATCGCTCACGGACCCCAAATCAGTGAGTAATAGTCCATGATACGGTCCAGAATCAGCCAAACCTGTGAGTGTTGATAACCGACACGTAAACACACCCCGGGGATCGTCAATCATGGAAATCGCTCACGGACCCCAAATCAGTGAGTAATAGTCCATGATACGGTCCAGAATCAGCCAAACCTGTGAGTGTTGATAACCGACACGTAAACACACCCCGGGGATCGTCAATCATGGAAATCGCTCACGGACCCCAAATCAGTGAGTAATAGTCCATGATACGGTCCAGAATCAGCCAAACCTGTGAGTGTTGATAACCGACACGTAAACACACCCCGGGGATCGTCAATCATGGAAATCGCTCACGGACCCCAAATCAGTGAGTAATAGTCCATGATACGGTCCAGAATCAGCCAAACCTGTGAGTGTTGATAACCGACACGTAAACACACCCCGGGGATCGTCAATCATGGAAATCGCTCACGGACCCCAAATCAGTGAGTAATAGTCCATGATACGGTCCAGAATCAGCCAAACCTGTGAGTGTTGATAACCGACACGTAAACACACCCCGGGGATCGTCAATCATGGAAATCGCTCACGGACCCCAAATCAGTGAGTAATAGTCCATGATACGGTCCAGAATCAGCCAAACCTGTGAGTGTTGATAACCGACACGTAAACACACCCCGGGGATCGTCAATCATGGAAATCGCTCACGGACCCCAAATCAGTGAGTAATAGTCCATGATACGGTCCAGAATCAGCCAAACCTGTGAGTGTTGATAACCGACACGTAAACACACCCCGGGGATCGTCAATCATGGAAATCGCTCACGGACCCCAAATCAGTGAGTAATAGTCCATGATACGGTCCAGAATCAGCCAAACCTGTGAGTGTTGATAACCGACACGTAAACACACCCCGGGGATCGTCAATCATGGAAATCGCTCACGGACCCCAAATCAGTGAGTAATAGTCCATGATACGGTCCAGAATCAGCCAAACCTGTGAGTGTTGATAACCGACACGTAAACACACCCCGGGGATCGTCAATCATGGAAATCGCTCACGGACCCCAAATCAGTGAGTAATAGTCCATGATACGGTCCAGAATCAGCCAAACCTGTGAGTGTTGATAACCGACACGTAAACACACCCCGGGGATCGTCAATCATGGAAATCGCTCACGGACCCCAAATCAGTGAGTAATAGTCCATGATACGGTCCAGAATCAGCCAAACCTGTGAGTGTTGATAACCGACACGTAAACACACCCCGGGGATCGTCAATCATGGAAATCGCTCACGGACCCCAAATCAGTGAGTAATAGTCCATGATACGGTCCAGAATCAGCCAAACCTGTGAGTGTTGATAACCGACACGTAAACACACCCCGGGGATCGTCAATCATGGAAATCGCTCACGGACCCCAAATCAGTGAGTAATAGTCCATGATACGGTCCAGAATCAGCCAAACCTGTGAGTGTTGATAACCGACACGTAAACACACCCCGGGGATCGTCAATCATGGAAATCGCTCACGGACCCCAAATCAGTGAGTAATAGTCCATGATACGGTCCAGAATCAGCCAAACCTGTGAGTGTTGATAACCGACACGTAAACACACCCCGGGGATCGTCAATCATGGAAATCGCTCACGGACCCCAAATCAGTGAGTAATAGTCCATGATACGGTCCAGAATCAGCCAAACCTGTGAGTGTTGATAACCGACACGTAAACACACCCCGGGGATCGTCAATCATGGAAATCGCTCACGGACCCCAAATCAGTGAGTAATAGTCCATGATACGGTCCAGAATCAGCCAAACCTGTGAGTGTTGATAACCGACACGTAAACACACCCCGGGGATCGTCAATCATGGAAATCGCTCACGGACCCCAAATCAGTGAGTAATAGTCCATGATACGGTCCAGAATCAGCCAAACCTGTGAGTGTTGATAACCGACACGTAAACACACCCCGGGGATCGTCAATCATGGAAATCGCTCACGGACCCCAAATCAGTGAGTAATAGTCCATGATACGGTCCAGAATCAGCCAAACCTGTGAGTGTTGATAACCGACACGTAAACACACCCCGGGGATCGTCAATCATGGAAATCGCTCACGGACCCCAAATCAGTGAGTAATAGTCCATGATACGGTCCAGAATCAGCCAAACCTGTGAGTGTTGATAACCGACACGTAAACACACCCCGGGGATCGTCAATCATGGAAATCGCTCACGGACCCCAAATCAGTGAGTAATAGTCCATGATACGGTCCAGAATCAGCCAAACCTGTGAGTGTTGATAACCGACACGTAAACACACCCCGGGGATCGTCAATCATGGAAATCGCTCACGGACCCCAAATCAGTGAGTAATAGTCCATGATACGGTCCAGAATCAGCCAAACCTGTGAGTGTTGATAACCGACACGTAAACACACCCCGGGGATCGTCAATCATGGAAATCGCTCACGGACCCCAAATCAGTGAGTAATAGTCCATGATACGGTCCAGAATCAGCCAAACCTGTGAGTGTTGATAACCGACACGTAAACACACCCCGGGGATCGTCAATCATGGAAATCGCTCACGGACCCCAAATCAGTGAGTAATAGTCCATGATACGGTCCAGAATCAGCCAAACCTGTGAGTGTTGATAACCGACACGTAAACACACCCCGGGGATCGTCAATCATGGAAATCGCTCACGGACCCCAAATCAGTGAGTAATAGTCCATGATACGGTCCAGAATCAGCCAAACCTGTGAGTGTTGATAACCGACACGTAAACACACCCCGGGGATCGTCAATCATGGAAATCGCTCACGGACCCCAAATCAGTGAGTAATAGTCCATGATACGGTCCAGAATCAGCCAAACCTGTGAGTGTTGATAACCGACACGTAAACACACCCCGAGGTTCGTCAATCGTGGAAACACTCCGGGACCCCAAAATAGTGAGTAGTAGTCCAAGAAACTGGCTAGAACCGGCCCAAACTGCGAGCCCTGACGACCAATACGTAAGCACACATTGGGGGTCAACAACCAGGGAAATTGCTTTGGGACCCCAAACCGGTGAGTAATAGTCCAAGAAACAGCCCAGATTCGGACAAACCTTAAACATGGAAATCGCTCAGGGACCCCAAATCAGTGAGTAATAGTCCATGATACGGTCCAGAATCGGCCAAAACTGTGAGTGTTGATAACCGACACGTAAACGCACCCCGGGGATCGTCAATTGTGGAAATCGCTCTGGGACCCGAAAACGGTGAGTTATAGTGCTTGAAACGGACCACAATATCCCAAAATTGCGAGCGTTGACGACAGACACGTAAACACACCCCGAGGTTCGTCAATCGTGAAATCACTCCTGGACCCCAAAACAGAGAGTAGTAGTCCAAGAAACGGGCCAGAACCGGCCAAAACTGTGACTCCTTTCCAACACGTAAGCACACCTTGGGGTTCAACAACCATGGAAATCGCTTTGGGACCCCAAAACGGTGAGTAATAGTCCATGAAAGAGCCCAGAATCAGACAAACCTAGGATTATTCATGAATAATACACAAACACACCCCGGGGTTCGTCAATCATGGAAATCGCTCACGGACCCCAAATCAATGAGTAATAGTCCACAAAACGTTCCTGAATCGGCCAAAACTATGAGTGTTGATAACCGACATGTAAACGCACCCCGGGGACCGTCAATCATGGAACTCGCTCTGGGACCCCAAAACGGTGAGTAGTAGTGCATGAAATGGACCAGAATCGGCCAAAACTATGAGTGTTCATGACCGACATGTAAACGCACCCCGGGTATCGTCAATCGTGGAAATCGCTCTAGGACCCCAAAACTGTGAGTAGTAGTGTGTGAAACGGACAACAATCGGCCAAAATTACGAGTGTTGACGACAGACACGTAAACACAACGCAGGGTTCGTCAATCGTGGAAATCACTCTGGGACCCCAAAATAGTGAGTAGTAGTCCAAGAAACAGGCCAGAACCGGCCCAAACTACGCGCCCTAACGACCAACACGAAAGGACATCTTGGGGTTCGAGAACCATGGAAATCACTTTGGGACCACAAAACCGTGAGTAATAGTCCATGAAAGAGCCCAGATTCGGACAAACCTTAAACATGGAAATCGCTCAGGGACCCCAAATCAGTGAGTAATAGTCCACGAAACGGGCCAGAATCGGCCAAAACTATGAGTGTTGATAAACGACATGTAAACACACCCCGGGGATCGTCAATCGCGAAAATCGACCTAGGATCACAAAACGATGAGTAATAGTGCATGAAACGGACCAGAATCG
>CAJFDF010001598.1:19291-31362 GCA_904067115.1 Aegilops sharonensis | reverse complement strand
GACCTTCATACTGAGCAGGCATTCAAAGAAGATTTCTTTCTCTTCTTTCGTAAGAGCGTAGCTGGCAGGACCTTCATACTGCTTCGGAGGCATGCCCTCTTTTTCGTGCAAGCGTTGCAGGTCCTCCCGTGCCTCAGGTGTATCTTTTGTCTTCCCATACACGCCCAAGAAGCCTAGCAGGTTCACGCAAAGGTTCTTCGTCACGTGCATCACGTCGATCGAAGAGCGGACCTCTAGGTCTTTCCAGTAGGGTAGGTCCCAAAATATAGATTTCTTCTTCCACATGGGTGCGTGATTCTCAGCGTCATTCGGAACAGCTAGTCCGCCGGGACCCTTTCCAAAGATTACGTGTAAATCATTGACCATAGCAAGTACGTGATCACCGGTACGCATGGCGGGTTTCTTCCGGTGATCTACCTCGCCTTTGAAATGCTTGCCTTTCTTTCTACATTGATGGTTGGTCGGAAGAAATCGACGATGGCCCAGGTACACATTCTTCCTGCAGCTTCCCAGGTATATACTATCGGTGTCAAGTAAACAGTGCGTGCATGCGTGGAATCCCTTGTTTGTCTGTCCTGAAAGGTTACTGAGAGCAGGCCAATCATTGATGGTCACGAACAACAACGCCTTTAGGTCAAATTCCTCCTTTTTGTGCTCATCCCACGTACGTACACCGTTTCCATTCCACAGCTGTAAAAGTTCTTCAACTAATGGCCTTAGGTACACATCAATGTCATTGCCGGGTTGCTTAGGGCCTTGGATGAGAACTGACATCATAATGAACTTCCGCTTCATGCACATCCAAGGAGGAAGGTTATACATACATAGAGTCACGGGCCAGGTGCTGTGATTGCTGCTCTGCTCCCCGAAAGGATTAATGCCATCCGCGCTTAAAGCAAACCATACGTTCCTTGGGTCCTTTGCAAACTCATCCCAGTACTTTCTCTCGATTTTTCTCCACTGCGACCCGTCAGCGGGTTCTCTCAACTTCCCGTCTTTCTTACGGTCCTCACTGTGTCATCGCATCAACTTGGTATGCTCTCCGTTTCTGAACAGACGTTTCAACCGTGGTATTATAGGAGCATACCACATCACCTTTCCAGGAACCCTCTTCCTGGGAGGCTGGCCGTCAACATCACCAGGGTCATCTCGTCTGATCTTATACCGCAATGCACCGCATACCGGGCATGCGTTCAGATCCTTGTATGCACCGCGGTAGAGGATGCAGTCATTAGGGCATGCATGTATCTTCTCCACCTCCAATCCTAGAGGGCATACGACCTTCTTTGCTGTGTATGTACTGTCGGGCAATTCGTTATCCTTTGGAAGCTTCTTCTTCATTATTTTCATTAGCTTCTCAAATAATTTATCAGGCACAGCATTCTCTGCCTTCCACTGCAGCAATTCCAGTACGGTACCGAGCTTTGTGTTGCCATCTTCGCAATTGGGGTACAACCCTTTTTTGTGATCCTCTAACATGCGATCGAACTTCAGCTTCTCCTTTTGACTTTCGCATTGCGTCATTGCATCTACAATGACCCGGCGGAGATCATCATCATCGGGTACATCGTCTGGTTCCTCTTGATCTTCAGCAGCTTCGCCCGTTGCAGCACCATCGTGCACATCGTCTGGTTCCTCTTGATGTTCAGTAGCATCACCGTATTCAGGGGGCACATAGTTGTCATCGTACTCTTCTTCTTCGCCGTCTTCCATCATAACCCCTATTTCTCCGTGCCTCGTCCAAACATTATAGTGTGGCATGAAACCCTTGTAAAGTAGGTGGGTGTGAAGGATTTTCTGGTCAGAGTAAGACTTCGTATTCCCACATATAGGGCATGGACAACACATAAAACAATTCTGCTTGTTTGCCTCAGCCACTTCGAGAAAATCATGCACGCCCTTAGTGTACTCGGAGGTGTGTCTGTCACCGTACATCCATTGCCGGTTCATCAGCGTGCACTATATATAATTAAGTGTGTCAAAAATCATTACAGAACATCATGAATAGATAATTAAGTGACCAAATTAATAGAATTTCATCATCACATAAAAACCAAAGTACATACATAGTTCTCATCTAACATAAAGCTCTGCAGAGCATCTAAATTAATTAAACCATACATTGAAACTATGTAAAAAATTTCAATGCGAAAACAAATGCGATCATAATCGCAACCAAGGTAACAACTGATCCAACAGCATAATGATACCAAGCCTCGGTATGAATGGCATATTTTCTAATCTTTCTAATCTTCAAGCGCATTGCATCCATCTTGATCTTGTGATCATCGACGAAATCCGCAACATGCAACTCCAATATCATCTTCTCCTCCTCAAGTTTTTTTATTTTTTCCTTCAAGAAATTGTTTTCTTCTCTAAATTTAACCTCTCGACAATAGGGTCGGTTGGAATTTCCGGTTCAACAACCTCCTAGATAAATAAAATCTATGTCACGTTGGTCGGCATAATTTTCATAAACAATAAATGAACCAATAGTTATGAAAAGATAATATATACCACATCCGAATCATAGACAGGACGAGGGCCGACGGGGGCGGATACCAAAACCATCGCACTATATAAGATGCAATAATAAAAGTAAGAAAATAATACAAGTATCTATATAAACATACAAGTAAGAATATTTTTCCTTTCAGAAAGAAGATAAGAACAAGAGGCTCACCACGGTGGTGCCGGCGATGAGATCGGCGCGGGTGATCGACGGCGGTGAAGACAGGGACGGAGCCTAGACAAATATTGAGGAAAATGGAGCTTGGAGGTCGAGCTTGGAGAGAAGAAAGCTTAAGTAGTGTGGCTCGGGCATTCCATCGAACACCTTCTGTGCATAGGAGGTGAGCTAGAGCACCACCAAGCCCTCTCCCCTCGGCTAAGACAAAAAACAGAGCAGTGTGCTCTGCTCTTACGCGGGGGGTATATATAGGCACATCATTGGTCCCGGTTGGTGGCATGAACCGGGACTAAAGGGCAGCCTTTGGTCCCGGTTCATGCCACCAACCGGGACCAATGGTGGTGGGCCAGGAGCGAGGCCCATTGGTCCCGGTTCGTCCCACCAACCGGGACCAAAAGGGCCAGACGAACCGGGACCAGTGGCCAACGTGGCCCGGCCGGCCCCCTGGGCTCACGAACCGGAACAAATACCTCCATTGGTCCCGGTTCGTGGAAGAATCGGGACTAATGGGCTTAACCGGACTGGGCCATTGCCCCCTTTTCTACTAGTGTTGGCGATCACCGCCGACGCCGCGTCCTCCGGCGGCACGACCGCCTCCCACAGCCCTGCGGCATCAAGATCCGCCTCCACCTTGATGGCCCAGGTGGTGTAGTTGTCGCCCGTGAGCACGGGCGCTGGGTGCGACACCGCACCGCCCGATCCGCCGGCGTGTGGCACGATGGACATCGCCGGCGAGCTCCCTCCTCCACGTGGCTCTGATGCCAATTGTTGGAACCGCCAACTCCTCGCCGCAGCTCTCCTCTCCCTCTCACTCTGTTCGCTCACTGTTGCCGTGGCTCAGTCACCGGAGAGGAGGAAGAAAGATTCAGAGAAGTTCAGAGAATGATGGACACGGGGAGTTTTCCAGCGCACGTACGCTTTTCCCTTACCTCGAGCACGAACTCGATCATGTCCACGAGCTACAGAGAGGAATCAGGGTTTTATACCCGCGAGCACCGGCCTGCACGGCCTTGCCCTGCACCTACTCGCTCACCCACTCCCCCACGTCCTCCCCGCTCTGGCCGCGTCCACGCACCGCACCCGAACGCGATCGCCACGGCCTCCCAGCGCGCCCTACGCGGTCTACCCCTCCTAATCGCTCGCTAACAACCCGGACGTGGCCCCGCGCACACACGCGCTGGCTCACGCACACCCGCACGCCCGCACGGACATGCCCGTGTACACAACGCACGCACACACGCACGCACCCACCGCGGACCCGACGCGTCCAGCTCGTCAGACGCGCGCCTAACATGCTCGATGCACCGGCCGCGGCTTATTGCCAACATTTTCTACTAGTGTTCTCTGCTTGCCTCTATCGATCTCTTCCCATTCTCTGTTTTCGGCCAAGCCTTCGAGGTTGTCGCCTGTCGGCACCACCAGAGATCTATGTGTTCCTGCCAACCTGGATCCCCGTGATCCCCACCGCCGCCGGCTCCACTGGCCCAAGTCCGGTGCCCAGGCGCGTCGACCCGGACTTCCGTTGAACTAGATGCGCCGCCGCCGGGCGTCGCCGTCCTCCTGCAACTTCACCTGGATTAGAGGTTCGGACTCTCCTCCCTCTCAGTCGTCTCAGATCTGCGATTATTTCATTTAGCTTGGTTGGAAGTTCTAATTTGTGTGTCCTAGGAAGCTCTAATCCAAGTCTGCTCCGCCTCTCTCTCTCTTTCTTTCTCTCATGGTTTATTAAGTACGAGCAACTACAATCCTATTTCGTACCATTTACTACGCTCCTGCATCTCTCTCTCCCCCTCTCTTTCTCTCTCATGTTTGATTAGTACAAATTTTATTGGTATTTAGTTTGATTTCCTATGATGACATAGTCCATTTCATTTTCAGGTATGTTATTTCTTGGCAGATGTTGGCTACGCCTGCATATTGTTGGGTGAATCTATATCTGAATATACCCGGGACACATCTGAGGCCCTCAATGTCGCATCCCTCTTCGGACCAACTTATGCTTGCAGCCTCAAACTGGGATTTTGCTGTGCAGAGACTTTTGCCATCCAGTACTTTGCACACAGAAGCAGGTGAGAAGGATCTGCAGTACAAATTTTCTCAGATCGTAGATTAGATGTCTGTCATCACAACTCCATATTTCTTACAAAAAAAAAGACATCACAACTCCACTGCAGCAATGTAAAGCGTATATCTAACTTTAATGAGTAGAAAATATATTGTTTCTATTTGGACTGGTCTAATTTTTACTATAGAGAATCGCTAGGCTTTTCATTAACCGTGGCTTGCATTGCAGTATCTCTATTTTACACTAGCATAGTAGGGAGTTCTTCACATGAATTTGCATTTGTTAAGATTGCAGCACTTGACTGTCTTTCTTTGTGATGCTACATCTGCAGTCCTCAACGTCGCCTGTGACCTGTTTTAGTCTGTTTTCCCCTCTCTTAGTTAGTCAATCCTTTTGTTATTCACAATGGTACACTTGCATATCATCACCTCAAGTTGTGGCCTTGGTGAGCACTATGAAGCTTGTTAACTAAATGATGGTTTGTGAATCATGCCTTTTTCATCATATGTTTCCATGAAATCAGTTTACTAGCCATCAGGTTTTCCTTTCAGATGTCTCTAACAATAGGACAGTACGGAAGGCATGTTATTTTTTATGATTAACTTTTTTATATCTTATTTGCGCTCTTGGCCTTTTTTTGTTATTCATTCTCTTTAACAGTTTCTTGCTACCGTCATCGACTTCGGACATATTTGCTTTCTTCAGCTTTGGTCTATCCAGTTGTTGCATGACATTTTATAGATTGTTATAATGGAAGTGTACCAGTCCGTCCTGACTTTTTCAGGATCACTACCGTTGCTTATTTATATGCACATCAAGTGTTTGCCGAAATGGAAACCTCCAGAACTATTACAAGATTTGCAAGGCAACATGTGAGGTACACCATTCCAAAAGTTAAAGGGGCCGACACGATTAAGCAATACCGCCCCATTACCCTTATTAACGTGCCTTTCAAAATTTGCTCCAAGGCTTACACTATGAGACTTGCCCCGATTGCACAGCGTGTGATCGACCGTAGCCAGTCGGGCTTCCTCAGAGGCCGCAACATCCTAGAAGGACCGGTAGTATTGCAAGAGATCGTCCACAAGCTTAAGCGCACGCGTCAGCCGGCCGTGCTCTTTAAGCTCGACTTCGAGAAAGCCTACAACCGAGTGAACTAGGAGTTCATTCGCGAGGTTCTGACTCGGAAGGGATTCGAGTCGGGTTTTATTCACCGCATCATGCAAATTGTCTCGGGGGACAGACTGCGGTGTCGATTAACGGAGAAGTGGGGAACTTCTTCCGCAACAAACGAGGTTTTAGACAGGGAGATCCCTCCTCGCCTTTGATCTTTAACTTTGTTGCTGATGCCCTTTCGGCCATGGTGAACAAGGCCAAGAACGCCGGCCACATTCGTGGTGTGGTGACTCACCTCATCCCTGGAGGGATCACTCACTTACAATATGCGGACGACACTTTGTTGCTCTTCGAGCCCGATGACCATAGTATAGCCTCGATTAAGCTCATCCTCCTCGCTTTCGAGATCATCTCCAGCCTGAAGATCAACTTTCTTAAGAGTGAGGTGATAGCCATGGGGTTGGACTATCCCCTTGCCACTCGCATTGCCAACCTGCTTTACTGCAAGCTACGGAGCTTTCCTATTAAGTACTTAGGCCTCCCCATCTCGGACAAACACATCTCGATTCTTGAATGGGAACCCTTGTACGGCAAGGTGGCGAACCAGGTTAGCCCCTGGCGCGGCAGGTTTCTATCTTCCGCGGCCAGGCTGATTTTGACAAACTCTAGTCTGTCCTCCTTGCCCTTGTTTACTATGGGCATGTTCTTGCTGGCTGATGGAGTCCACGCCAAGCTCGACACCCCTCGGTCTAAGTTCTTTTGGGAAGGAACTGGGACAAAAAAGAAATACCACCTGATCAAGTGGGCGGCGCTTTGTCGTCCCAAGAAATTCGGTGGCCTNTAGGAGTTCATTCGCGAGGTTCTGACTCGGAAGGGATTCGAGTCGGGTTTTATTCACCGCATCATGCAAATTGTCTCGGGGGGACAGACTGCGGTGTCGATTAACGGAGAAGTGGGGAACTTCTTCCGCAACAAACGAGGTCTTAGACAGGGAGATCCCTCCTCGCCTTTGATCTTTAACTTTGTTGCTGATGCCCTTTCGGCCATGGTGAACAAGGCCAAGAACGCCGGCCACATTCGTGGTGTGGTGACTCACCTCATCCCTGGAGGGATCACTCACTTACAATATGCGGACGACACTTTGTTGCTCTTCGAGCCCGATGACCATAGTATAGCCTCGATTAAGCTCATCCTCCTCGCTTTCGAGATCATCTCCAGCCTGAAGATCAACTTTCTTAAGAGTGAGGTGATAGCCATGGGGTTGGACTATCCCCTTGCCACTCGCATTGCCAACCTGCTTTACTGCAAGCTACGGAGCTTTCCTATTAAGTACTTAGGCCTCCCCATCTCGGACAAACACATCTCGATTCTTGAATGGGAACCCTTGTACGGCAAGGTGGCGAACCAGGTTAGCCCCTGGCGCGGCAGGTTTCTATCTTCCGCGGCCAGGCTGATTTTGACAAACTCTAGTCTGTCCTCCTTGCCCTTGTTTACTATGGGCATGTTCTTGCTGGCTGATGGAGTCCACGCCAAGCTCGACACCCCTCGGTCTAAGTTCTTTTGGGAAGGAACTGGGACAAAAAAGAAATACCACCTGATCAAGTGGGCGGCGCTTTGTCGTCCCAAGAAATTCGGTGGCCTAGGGATCCTTAACTCCAAACTCATGAATGTTGCGCTCCTTGTAAAGTGGATCTGGAAACTCTCCCAGAACGAACAAGGGCTTTGGGCGGATATCCTTCGCGCTAAATATTTCCCCGATGGGAATTTCCTCACCTCTAAGGCGAAGGGATCGCCTTTTTGAAACGGGATCCAGGCTGTTAAGCCTGCCTTCACGTTAGGAGCCAAGTTTTGTGTTAAGAATGGCAACTCCACGAGGTTTTGGCTCGACCATTGGCTTGGGCCGGAACCTCTTTGGCGCAGCCACTCTGTCATCTACCAATTAGCCACTAACGTTGATATTCTTGTGGCCGATGCGCTCAGAACAAATCCTCCCGCCATTTCTTTCAAAAGACCACTCCTCGCCCATGAACGGGCATGTTGGGAAGGGCTCCTAACTGCCTTGCATGGCGTAACTCTCTGTCCTGAGGCCGATACGGTCTCCTGGTCCCTCTCGAGCTCCGGAAAGTTCACGGTCCAGTCGCTTTACAACAAGCTGACCGAGGGTCCGACTCTAGACATAGCTAGGGGGCTATGGAAAGCGTCTATCCCTCTGAAGATAAAAGTTTTTCTTTGGCAATTGTTCCGTGACCGTCTTCCCTCCTCTAACAACATTTCCATTAGGCACGGCCCTTCGGACGGGACTTGTGCATTGTGTGGCGCGCATGAAGACGCTAACCACATCTTCTTCAAATGCCACCTAGCTCGTTTTGCTTCGAGCGCCGTCCGTGAGGCGTTTGCGCAGAATTGGTATGAGGGAATCCTCATACGGCTTCGGACCTTCGTGGGATCCTTCTCGCTCATAAGGGTGGCTTTGGGCGAGTTTTGTGGAGATGCGTAGGGGCGCCGTGGTGGGCATTATGGGCCACTCGTAATAAGATGACTATTGAACACAAGTTCCCTAACCATCCTGCTGATATTATCTTCAAATGCCACTTGTTTCTTCAGACATGGACACCGTTGGGGAAACGGCATGATGCAGATCGGATGACGGAGGCCATGGAGCGGATCCGCACGATTCAGCTTGAAGCCCGTCACTAGGATGCTGCTCGTTGTGCTATTTTGGACAGGTCGCCTGTGTGCTGTTGTTTCTTCTTTATCTTTCAGGCTCAGGCCGGTTGCATGTACCGTACTTTGGCTTCGGCCACTTTTCTAGTGCTGTAGTACTGCGATGAACTTGTTGGATGCTGCCTGTCGGTGCGCTTTATTAACTTAAAGCCGGACGCTTCTTGCGTCTCCGTTCTAAAATAAAACATGTGAGGTACACAGCTACATGCAACCAAACTGCATGTGCACTTATTTGATTGCTCATATCTACAAACGGAGTTAATTTAGCCAGTTAAGATGTCAACATGTTTTATTTTTCTCCCTAATCTCATATATCATTTCATCCGAAGGTATTTAAAAAATTATTTTGATATCCTGTTTGTGATTAGATATGATCTTAATTGTGTATGTTCATTCATCTTCTCAGGGGCAATCAAATTTTCCTGTCCTTTGTCTACAATTTATTTGATTTGCGATGCAGACTACATCAAAGGTATTGGAAAAGCCATATTGGTTACCAATCGTAAGAATAGTTACTCTTCTGGGACCAAGCATAAGAGATCTTCCTATTTGAATGGTGCCCATGTGTGGCTGGAAGTCCAAATTGATGTGCTACAAGATCTCAATCTGCTTTTCTGAAATTTTCTATGGAATTGATTACCTATTTTAGGAAAGTAGCAGATGAAATATGAGTTATACCACTGTCTGCTTCAGGAAGGTTTACAACAAAAAAGTTGTAAGACTTTGCCACACCATTATAGTATAACTAGCTACAAAGCAAGCATTTCTTAGCGAAGTGAGTCCGTTATGAAAATGTGCAATTTATTGGGTCAACACACCAAGAGATATGATATGGACGGTCTGTCAATCCATGTTTCGTATGAATACAACATAGTTCTATCCTGCAATTTTATAGTTTATTTTTTGGCCAGGTTAGTTATAGTTCATTGTTATATTCCACACAATCAAATCTCGTTGAAATGTATTACAACCAATTACCGCAACAATGTGCGGGGTGTCATCTAGTATACTGAGATATAAGAAACAAGTCTTGAGATGGGAAGGTAGGTCATAATAAATAAATGATAGTATCTTTGCATATCCTTCATGGTACGGCCTTCCGCAAGTCCACCGACAATGGAACTGAGTACGTTGGCCCATTGATACTTTGGCATTATGTATTGATCATTGCTGGCTAAAAGACTAGCTATATTAATAAGGGCGCTACTATACGCCGGCGCACCGGCCCAAATTTAGGCCGGTCGACTGCCAGCCGCCCGATACGACTCAGTACATCCATTGGATTTCTTTTCCCCAATCGTCTTCTTCCTTCCGTTGGTCAACGCGAGCAGAAACAAAATCTCCATCCCCCGACAGTGGGCCTCCGGCAAGGGCAGCACATCTCCGCTTCCCTCCTCGCGACGCCCCATGCCGGCAACACCTCGCCACCGGAGAGCACGCCGCGCTTGTGCCCCTGTTGCTCGCAGCACCTTGCCACCAGCGAGCTCGCAGCCGCTGCATGTCGCAAAACAATACCACAAAAAAATCGCCGTACCTCCTCGCCGTAGCCGCGCGCAACACCGGCCCAGTCTGATTGCAGCGTGCTCGCCGCGCTTCTGCCCCATCGCAACATCACTGCGGGACCTCGTAGCTTGCGTCAATGGTGGCCGCAAATTGCGCCGCTGCTTGAAGCTTTTTTGCTGGATGTAGCTTTTCTTCCGCCGTCGCCCCAGTATGTCACTCGTCGTATCAAATCACATTGCCGCTTGAAGCTTTTCTATCGCCGGATGAAGCTTTTCTACCATCGCACTATGAAAAGGATGTAGCAAAAATCCCAAAAATGCCTGTGGTAGCAAAAAATTAAGCCAGTTCCAGCAAATCAAAAAGGCGGTGGTAGCAAAATTGCAAACAATTTGGCGCACATTCTAGCAAAACAAAAAATCGTGTTGTAGCAAAAACAAACATAGTTCCAGCAAAAAAACTCGCCGGTTGTAGCAAAACAAAAAATCTGGTGCCAGCAAATCAAATGGACTGGTCATCCGATTGCAAAACACTGGTCGGTGTGGATGCAACTTTTTCTCCAGCCGGTTCCAGCAAAAAAGCGAGCCGATTGTAGCACCGGAGCGCGTCGTCTCCATCACTGGCAAAGCTGGTTGCAGCTCTTCGCCGGCATGGTTCCAGCATAAAAGTCAGCCGGCTGTAGCGCGGCTGGGGTGGTAGGAGCTGCACGAGTGCCGCAGCAGGACAGCTCGCCGGCAAGATTGACCCGCACGTGGCTGGCCATGGCCGGTACGGAGTGGTTGCGGAGGCAGAAGATTAAGATTAGATAAGATTGGGAATGGTACGAGTGCTGCGCTTGACCAGAAAGAGATAAGAGGATGAGGGGAAAGCGGTGAGGTGGACCCGTATGCACACGTGGAGCGATAGAGGCGCGCGTGACGCGGCGCGACCGGCCGAGCATTCGGCTGGCGCACCGTTTGTAAACGTTTACCTAGTAATAATGGCTAGAGGTACTCCACCATATTTCTTCAAAATTTCTCTAAATACTTCCTCCAATTCAACGGGGCATTCACTTCCTTGAGGGAATATTCTTTTGTAGAAAAGCCTTTTGGATTCATCATTATCAAGAGATTTCATCTCATTAATATTATCACTGCTAAATGGGCAACATGCTTCAGAGACACTGTTTATGCAGGTTGTTGTTATTACTCGGCTGCCAAGAAAGCACACTTAATAATTTCCCATGCATCTTCCCCCATATGTCATCTATCACTATTAAGTACCTGTGTGATTGTTTAGTGTGTTAGTTCACATATCAATGAAGACGTACATAACCAAGTTTGTACTTGTCCAAATTTTGTTGACACAGAGGTATAATATATCTAAGCAAAGATTGGGTGGTGCTATAGCCTTGGAATTTTTTCGACAAAGAGTGGATTTTATTTGCTTAAAATGGAGCATCAAAAAAATATAATGAGCGCACACCCGGCCTCTGCATAGCTAAGATGCACACAGCCATTACAAACGCACACACATAAAGAAAAAAAGCCCTGACATATAGGAAAGTCATATAAGACCAAAGCTATGCATGGGCGAGGAAAAAATCCAAAGCAATCCGATCCGCGATCTGCAAACTACAGAAATTACTATATCCGCACCAACCACCTCATGACATCACATGAACGATGAGATTCTTCAACAGCAACATCTTCAGGAAGGGAGCGACGCTTATGCGTCGCCGTCATCGGATCCAACCACACTAGGTCGGAATCTAGGTTTTCACCCTGAAGAACTTATTTGAGCATATTCGAGCAATGCCTTCAACAAGGTAACGACATAAAACATCGCCATCGCCAGGTATATCCAACACGGAAACCTAGGCTTTCACCCCGAAACTCATGACCAGGTGCTTGCATAGAACCACCATCGACGTCACTTATGTGTTATAATCACCACTTTTCCGCATCCCAGCAGCTACAAGCGGTGTGGACCGCCGCC
>CAJFDF010001592.1:16392-26793 GCA_904067115.1 Aegilops sharonensis | reverse complement strand
ACGTTCACATACAACGGGTGCAAGCAAGTTTTGCACACGCAGAAATACTCGAGTTAAACTTGACGAGCCTAGCATATGCAGATATGGCCTCGGAACACTGAGACCGAAAGGTCGAGCGTGAATCATATAGTAGATATGATCAACATAGTGATGTTCACCATTGAAAACTACTCCATTTCACGTGATGATCGGACATGGTTTGGTTGATTTGGATGACGTGATCACTTAGATGATTAGAGGGATGTCTATCTAAGTGGGAGTTCTTAAGTAATTTGATTAATTGAACTTTAATTTATCATGAACTTAGTACCTGATAGTATTTTGCTTGTCTATGTTGTTGTAGATAGATGGCCCGTGATGTTGTTCTGTTGAATTTTAATGTGTTCCTTGAGAAAGCTAAGTTGAAAGATGATGGTAGCACTTACACGGACTGGATCCGTAACTTGAGGATTATCCTCATTGCTGCACAGAAGAATTACGTCCTGGAAGCTCCACTAGGTGCAAGACCCGCTTCAGGAGCAACGCCGGACGTTGTGAATGTCTGGCAGAGCAAAGCTGATGGCTACTCGATAATTCAGTGTGCCATGATTTACGGCTTAGAACCGGGACTTCAACGACGTTTTGAACATCATGGAGCGTATGAGATGTTTCAGGAGCTGAAGTTAATATTTCAAGCAAATGCCCAAATTGAGAGATATGAAGTCTCCAATAAGTTCTACAGCTCCAAGATGGAGGAGAATAGTTCTGTCAGTGAACATATACTCAAAATATCTGGGTATAATAATCACTTGATTTAATGGGAGTTAATCTTCCTGATGATAGTGTCATTGACAGAATTCTTCAATCACTGCCACCAAGCTACAAGAGCTTCGTGATGAACTATAATATGCAAGGGATGGAAAAGACAATTCCCGAGCTCTTCGCGATGCTAAAGGCTGCGGAGGTAGAAGTCAAGAAGGAGCATCAAGTGTTGATGGTCAACAAGGCCACCAGTTTCAAGAAAAGGGGTAAAGGGAAGAAGAAGGGGAACTTCAAGAAGAACGGCAAACAAGTTGCTGCTCAGAAGAAGAAACCCAAGTCTGGATCTAAGCCTGAGATTGAGTGCTTCTACTCCAAAGGGACTGGCCACGGGAAGCGGAACTGCCCCAAGTATTTGGCAGGTAAGAAGGATGGCAAGGTGAACAAAGGTATATGTGATATACATGTTATTGATGTGTACCTTACTAAAGCTCGCAGTAGCACCTGGGTATTTGATACTGGTTCTGTTGCTAACATTTGCAACTCGAAATGGGGAGTACGGATTAAGCGAAGATTGGCTAAGGATGAGGTGACGATGTGCGTGGGAAATGGTTCCAAAGTCGATGTGATCGCGGTCGGCATGCTACCTCTACATCTACCTTCGGGATTAGTTTTAGACTTGAATAGTTGTTATTTGGTTCCAGCGTTAAGCATGAACATTATATCTGGATCTTGTTTGATGCAAGATGGTTATCCATTTAAATCTGAGAATAATTGTTGTTCTATTTTTATGAGTAATATCTTTTATGGTCATGCACCCTTGAAGAGTGGTCTATTTTTGTTGAATCTCGATTATAGTGATACACATATTCATAATGTTTAAGCCAAAAGATGCAAAGTTGATAATGATAGTGCAACTTATTTGTGGCACTGCCGTTTAGGTCATATTGGTGTAAAGCGCATGAAGAAACTCCATACTGATGGACTTTTGGAATCACTTGATTATGAATAACTTGGTACTTGCGAACCATGCCTCATGGGTAAGATGACTAAAACGCCGTTCTCCGGAACAATGGAGCGAGCAACAGATTTGTTGGAAATCATACATACTGATGTACGTGATCCGATGAATATTGAGGCTAGCGGCGAGTATCATTATTTTCTCACCTTCATAGATGATTTAAGCAGATATGGGTATATCAACTTAATGAAACATAAGTCTAAAACATTTTAAAAGTTCAAAGAATTTCAGAGTGAAGTGGAAAATCATCGTAACAAGAAAATAAAGTTTCTACGATCTGATCATAGAGGAGAATATTTGAGTGACGAGTTTGGTCTTCATTTGAAACAATGCAGAATAGTTTCGCAACTCACGCCACCCGGAACTCCACAACGTAATGGTGTGTCCGAACGTCGTAACCGCACTTTATTAGATATGGTGCGATCTATGATGTCTCTTACTGATTTACCGCTATCGTTTTGGGGTTATGCTTTAGAGACGGCTACATTCACGTTAAATGGGGCACCATCTAAATCCGTTGAGACGACGCCTTATGAACCGTGGTTTGGCAAGAAACCAAAGTTGTCATTTCTTAAAGTTTGAGGCTGCGATGCTTATGTGAAAAAGCTTTAAGATAAGATCGAACCCAAATCGGGGAATTGTGTCTTCATAGGATACCCAAAGGAGACTGTTGGGTACACCTTCTATCACAGATCCGAAGGCAAGACATTCGTTGCTAAGAATGGATCCTTTCTAGAGAAGGATTTTCTCTCAAAAGAAGTGAGTGGGAGGAAAGTAGAACTTGATGAGGTAACTGTACCTGCTCCATTATTGGAAAGTAGTTCATCACAGAAACCGGTTCCTGTGACACCTACACTAATTAGTGAGGAAGCTAATGATATTGATCAAGAAACTTCAGATCAAGTTACTACCGAACCTCGTAGGTCAACCAGAGTAAGATCTGCACCAGAGTGGTACGGTGATTCTATTCTGGAGGTCATGTTACTTGACCATGGTGAACCTACGAACTATGAGGAAGCGATGATGAGCCCAGATTCCGCAAAATGGCTTGAGGCCATGAAATCTGAGATGGGATCCATGTACGAGAACAAAGTGTGGACTTTGGTTGACTTGCCCGATGATTGGCAAGCCATCGAGAATAAATGGATCTTCAAGAAGAAGACTGACGCTGACGGTAATGTTACTGTCTAGAAAGCTCGACTTGTTGTGAAAGGTTTTTGACAAGTTCGAGGGGTTGACTATGATGAGACTTTCTCACCCATAGCGATGCTTAAGTCTGTCCGAATCATGTTAGCAATTGCCGCATTTTATGATTATGAAATTTGGCAAATGGATGTCAAAACTGCATTCCTGAATGGATTGATAGAATAAGAGTTGTATATGATGCAACCAGAAGGTTTTGTTGATCCAAAATGTGCTAATAAAGTGTGCAAGCTCCAGCGATCCATTTATGGACTGGTGCAAGCCTCTCGGAGTTGGAATAAACGTTTTGATAGTGTGATCAAAGCATATGGTTTTATACAGACTTTTGGAGAAGCCTGTATTTACAAGAAAGTGAGTGGGAGCTCTGTAGCATTTCTAATACTATATGTAGATGACATATTGTTGATTGGAAATGATATAGAATTTCTGGATAGCATAAAAGGATACTTGAATAAGAGTTTTTCAATGAAAGACCTCGGTGAAGCTGCTTATATATTGGGCATCAAGATCTATAGAGATAGATCAAGGCGCTTAATTGGAATTTCACAAAGCACATACCTTGATAAAGTTTTGAAAAAGTTCAAAATGGATCAAGCAAAGAAAGGGTTCTTGCCCGTGTTACAAGGTGTGAAGTTGAGTCAGACTCAATGCCTGACCACTGCAGAAGATAGAGAGAAAATGAAAAATGTTCCCTATGCTTCTGCCATAGGCTCTATCATGTATGCAATGCCGTGTACCAGACCTGATGTGTGCCTTGCTATTAGGTTAGCAGGGAGGTACCAAAGTAATCCAGGAGTGGATCATTGGACAGCGGTCAAGAACATCCTGAAATACCTGAAAAGGACTAAGGATATGTTTCTCGTTTATGGAGGTGACAAAGAGCTCGTCGTAAATGGTTACGTCGATGCAAGCTTTGACACTTATCCAGACGGTTCTAAATCGCAAACCAGATACGTGCTTATATTGAACGGTGGAGCTGTCAGTCAGTGCAGTTCTAAACAAAGCGTCATGGCGGGATCTACGTGTGAAGCGAAGTACATAGCTGCTTTGGAAGCAGCAAATGAAGGAGTCTGGATGAAGGATTTCATATCCGATCTAGGTGTCATACCTAGTGCATCGGGTCCAATGAAAACCTTTTGTGACAATACTGGTGCAATTGCCTTGGCAAAGGAATCTAGATTTCACAAGAGAACCAAGCACATCAAGAGACGCTTCAATTCCATCCGTGATCAAGTCCAGGTGGGAGTCATAGAGATTTGCAAGATATATATGGATCTGAATGTTGCAGACCCATTGACTAAGCCTCTCTCACGAGAAAAACATGATCAGCACCAAGACTCCATGGGTGTTAGAATCATTACTGTGTAATCTAGATTATTGACTCTAGTGCAAGTGGGAGACTGAAGTAAATATGCCCTAGAGGCAATAATAAAGTTATTATTTATTTCCTTATTTCATGATAAATGTCTATTATTCATGCTAGAACTGTATTAACTGGAAACATAATACATGTGTGAATACATAGACAAATAGAGTGTCACTAGTATGCCTCTACTTGACTAGATCGTTGATCAAAGATGGTTAAAGTTTCCTAACCATAGACATGAGTTGTCATTTGATAAACGGGATCACATCATTAGGACTCATACTTTGGGCCGATTTTGGCCTGTTTCTTGGACTATTACTCAGTTTTGGGGTCTCGAACTGATTTACACGATTGACAAACCCCAGGATGCGTTTACATGTCGGTCATCAACACTCACAATTTTGGCCAATTATGATCTGTTTCATGGACTACAACCCACCGATTTTGGGGTCCCAGAGCGATTTCCCCGATTGACAATCCCCGACGTGCGTTTAAGTTTCCGTCATCAACACACGTGGTTTTGGCCAATTCTGAGCCGTCTCGTGGATTATTACTCACCGTTTTGGGGTCCCGAAGCAATTTCCTTAATGTTAGAACCCCAAGGTGCGCTTATGTGTCGGTCATCAACAATCGCAGTCTTGGCCGATTCTGCCCCGTCTCGTGTACTATTACTCACTGTTTTGGAGTCTCGGAGTGATTTCCACGATTGACGAACCCTGGGGTGCGTTTATGTGTCGGTCATCAACACTCGCGGTTTTAGTCGATTCTGGCCTGTTTCGTCGACTATTACTCACTGTTTTGGGGTCCCAAAGCGATTTCCATGGTTGTTGAACCCAAAGGTGCGCTTACGTGTCGGTCATCAACAATCGCAGTTTTGGCCGATTCTGGTCCGTTTCGTGCACAATTACTCACCATTTTGTGGTCCTAAAGCGATTTCAACAATTGACAATCCCCGGGTGCGTTTACATGTCCGTCGTCAACACTCACAGTTTTGGCCAATTCTGACCCGTTTCGTGGACTATTACTCACTGTTTTGGGGTCCCAAAGCGATTTTCATAGTTTTTGAACCCCAAGGGGCGCTTACTTGTCGGTCATCAACACTCGCATATTGGCCGATTCTCGCCCGTTTCGTGGATTATTACTCACTATTTTGGGGTCCCGGAGTGATTTCCACGATTGGCGAACCCCGGCGTGCGTTTACGTGTCGGTCATCAACAGTCGCGGTTTTTTCGATTCTGACCCGTTTCGTGGACTATTACTTACCGTTTCGGGGTCCCAAAGCGATTTCCGTGGTTGTCGAATCCCAAGGTGTGCCTATGCATTGGTCATCAAGACTCGTAGTTTGGGCCGATTCTGGCCCGTTTCTTGGACTATTACTCAGTTTTGGGGTCCCGAAGTGATTTACACGATTGACAAACCCCAGGATGTGTTTACGTGTCGGTCATCAACACTCACAATTTTGGCCAATTATGGTCTGTTTCGTGGACTACTACCCACCGTTTTGGGGGTCCCAGAGCGATTTCCGCGATTTACGATCCCCGGGGTGCATTTAAGCGTCCGTCGTCAACACACGTGGTTTTGGCCAATTCTGAGCCGTTTAGTGGATTATTACTCACCGTTTTGGGGTCCCGAAGCGATTTCCATAATGTTAGAACCCCAAGGTGCGCTTATGTGTCGGTCATCAACACTCGCAGTCTTTGCCAATTCTGGCCCGTCTCGTGTACGTACTATTACTCACCGTTTTGGAGTCCCGGAGTGATTTCCACGATTGACGAACCCCGGGGTGCGTTTATGTGTCGGTCATCAACACTCGCGGTTTTTGTCGATTCTGACCCGTTTCAAGGACTAGTACTCACCGTTTTGGGGTCTCGAAGCGATTTCCATGGTTGTTGAACCCGGAAGGTGCGCTTAAGTGTCGGTCATCAACACCCGCAGTTTTGGTCGATTCTGGCCCGTTTCATGGACTATTACTCATTATTTTTGGGTCCAGGAGTGATTTCCACGATTGACGAACCCCGGGGTGCGTTTACGTGTTGGTCATCAACACTCGCAGTTTTTGTTGATTTTGTCCCGTTTCCTGGACTATTACTCACTGTTTTGGAGTCCCAAAGCAATTTCCATGGTTGTTGAACCCCAAGGTGCGCTTACGTGTCGGTCATCAATAATCGCAGTTTTGGCCGATTCTGGTCCGTTTCGTGCACAATTACTCAACGTTTTGGGGTCCTAAAGCGATTTCCACGATTGACGATCCCCAGGGTGCGTTGACATGTCGGTCGTCAATACATAGAGTTTTGGCCAATTCTGACCCGTTTCGTGGACTACTACTCACCGTTTTGGGCTCCCGAAGCGATTACCATAGTTGTTGAACCCGCAAGGTGCGCTTACGTGTCGGTCATCAACACTCGCAGTTTTGGTCGATTCTGGCCCGTTTCATGGACTATTACTCACTGTTTTTGGGTCCCGGAGTGATTTCCACGATTGACGAACCCCGGGGTGCGTTTACGTGTCGGTCATCAACACTCGCGGTTTTGTCGATTCTGGCCCATTTCATGGACTATTACTCATTGTTTTGGGGTCCAAAGCGGTTTCCATGGTTGTTGAACCCAAAGGTGCGCTTATGTGATGGTCATCAACAATCGCAGGTTTGGCCAATTCTGGTCCGTTTCGTGCACAATTACTCACCGTTTTGTGGTCCTAAAGCAATTTCCACGATTGACAATCCCCAGGGAGCGTTTACATGTCCGTCGTCAACACTCACAGTTTTGGCCAATTCTGACCCGTTTCGTGGACTATTACTCATTGGTTCGGGGTCCCGAAGCTATTTCTATAGTTTTTGAAACCCCCAAGGGGCGCTTACGTGTTGGTCATTAACACTCGTATCTTGGCCGATTCTCGCCCGTTTCATGGATTATTACTCACTATTTTGGAGTCCCGGAGTGATTTCCACGATTGGCGAACCCCGCAGTGTGTTTACGTGTTGGTCATCAATGGTCGCGGTTTTTGTCGATTCTGACCCGTTTCGTGGACTATTACTTACTGTTTCGGGATCCCAAAGCGAAATTCATGGTTGTCGAATCCCAAGGTGTGGCTACGCATTGGTCGTCAAGACTCGTAGTTTGGGCCGATTCTGGCTCGTTTCTTGGACTGTTACTCAGTTTTGGGGTCCCGAAGTCATTTCCATGATTGACAAACCCCAGGGTGCGTTTATGTGTCGGTCATCAACACTCACAATTTTGGCCAATTCTGGTCCGTTTCAAGGACTACTACCCACCGTTTTTGGGGTCCCCGAGCGATTTCCACGATTGACGATCCCCCGGGGTGCGTTTAAGTTGTTGGGTGAATAAGTCGTAGCGTCTGCTTTGGGCACGCCAGGCGCATGTATGGGCGCGCATCGGGTGTGTCAGGCGCGGCCGGTCCCGTGGCGTAGGTGTGTGTGTGCGTGCGTGTGCAGCACAAGGATGTGTGCGTGTGTCTATCGGTGCAATGGGCGCGGGTGTAGAGCACGTCGGGCGCTGGACCTGGTCGCACAGATTGTGTGGGTGCGCGGCGGGAGCTCGGGCCTGGAGCGTGAGGACTTGGGGAGTGCGTGGAGGCGTTACGTCGGGGGTGCGGAGTAGAGCGCCGATGGACGTGGGTATAAAACCCTCCCGCACGTGTGTTGTAGCAGACAGGGGTGACGAGTTCGTGCTTGTGGAAGTGGCGTTCGAGCGCCTGAGAAAAAACCTCCCGTGTCCACTATGTGCCTCTTCTTCCTCCTTTCACCTCGTCGTCGCTGGTTCGTGCCACGGCTGGAGAGAGAGACATCAGTGCGAGGGAGGAGAGGTCTAGAGCTAGGGCTAGTCGGTTCCAACAATTGGCATCATACCCAAGTGAAGGCCAGGGCGCACCGGCGATGTCGATCGTCCCCTACCGCGGTGGTGCGGGCGGATCGCTGCCGCAGGCGGCGCCGCACCTCACCGGCGACAACTACACGGCATGGGCCATCAAGGTCGAGGCGAACCTCGACGCGGCGTGGCTGTGGGAGGCGTTGGTCGTGCTGGAGGACGCGGCGTGCGGTCGTGATCGCCAAGAAGGACAAGCCGGCAAGGGCGTACCTGCTCGGCGCGCTCGCGGAAAACCTGCTCCTGCAGGTGGCGTCGAAGAAGACGACAGCGGAGTTCTGGGCCAGCCTCAAGGCGCGCTTCGTCGGGGCTGATCGCGTCAGGGCGGTGCGGCTGGCAACGCTGCAGAGTGACTTCAAGATGCTATGGATGGGGAGCGGCGAGAGGCTGGATGACTTTGCTGGCAAAATCAGCAGCCTGGCGGCAACCTACACCGTGCTGGGATCGGAGCTGGAAAACACGACGATGGTGAAGAAGCCGCTGGGGCGCCTAAAGGCGTTCGACGAGCGGCTGCGTCGGCATGGACAGGCGAGCGGCAAGTGGGCTGACAGTGAGCTGTTGTACACGGCGGCACAGTGGCGGGCACGGGAGCGGCGTCAATGCGGAGCGCGGGACGACGACGACACATGCAGCGAGGCCCCGGGCTTCGTTGGCAATCGGCGGGGACGGTGCTACAAGTGCGGCGATCATGGGCACTTCAAGTGAGACTACCCGCAGAGGCAGAAGAAGCCGATCCCGGAGCGAGCCCTGTTTGCGAAAGGCGATGTCGAGGATGCCGGCCTGCTCTGAGCGTGGCTTAGGGGGGTGAGTGTTGGGTGAATAAGCCGCGGCGTCCGTGTTGGGCACGCGCAGGCGCGTGTATGGGTGCACGTCGGGTCTGTCGGGAGCGGCCGGTGCCGTGGCGTAGGTGTGTGTGTGCGTGCGTGTGCAGCGCGAAGATGTGCGCATGTGTCTATTGGCGCAACGGGCGCGGGTGTAGACCATGTCGGGCACTGGACCTGGTCGCGCGGATCGCGTGCGTGCGTGGCGGGAGCACGGGCCAGGAGTGCGAGGATGTGGGGAGTTCGCAGAGGGGGGGGGGGTGCATCGAGGGCCCGGTGTAGAGCATCGATGGACGCAGGTATAAAACCCTCCCACCCGTGTGTTGTAGCGGATAGGGGTGACGAGTTCATGCTCATGGAAGTGACCTTCGAGCGCCTGAGAAAAAACATCATCGTTGGTTCGTGCCACGACCGGAGAGAGAGAGATCAGTGCAAGGGAGGAGAGGGCTAGATCTAGGGCTAGTCGGTTCCAACATAAGTGTCCGTCGTCAACACACGTGGTTTTGCCAATTCTAAGCCGTTTCGTGGATTATTACTCATCGTTTTGGGATTCCGAAGCGATTTCCATAGTGTTTGAACCCCAAGGTGCGCTTACGTGTCGGTCATCAACACTCGTAGTCTTGGCCGATTCTGGCCCGTTTCATGTACTATTACTCACCGTTTTGGAGTCCCGGAGTGATTTTCACGGTTGATGAAGCCCGGGGTGCGTTTATGTGTCGGTCATCAACACTCGCGGTTTTTGTCGATCCTGACCCGTTTCATGGACTAGTACTCACTGTTTTGGGGTCCCGAAGCGATTTCCATAGTTGTTGAACCCGCAAGGGGCGTGTCGTGGTTTTGTCACGGCAGATGTCCTTAGTGTCAGGACTTAGTCGCGAGGCCAACGCACATATGTGGTAGCTTGAGAGGGGTTGAGCGGAATCGAGAGACGCAACACAAGACAGGGATTTAGACAGCTTCGGGCCCCGGGAAACATCATCCGGTAAAAGCCCTACATGCTGTTTGAGGCTAGCTCTCATTATCATCACGGGGGAGTCGCTGTAAACCGGCTCTCCTCTAATTGTGTCTAGCCCTAGATATTGTTGTTTGCTTGTAGCTTGTCCCTCTTTGGGGAGCCCTGCCCCTCCTTATATAAGTTAGAGGGGCGGGTTACATGTGGAGTCCTAGTAGGACTAGGACTAGTCTATCTCTAATACAAACTGGATACAAGTCCGGGTCTTCCTTGTAAAGTAAATATTCCTCACGCCTTTTCTCTTAAACCGGCCCACCATAGCGTGATCTGGCCTTCCATAAACCGCCCGCTGGGCCACCGGGTCTTGTCGCTCCTCTGACCCGCCTGCCGGATTACCAATGGACCGTAAACCGCCATGT
>CAJFDF010001587.1:22436-33230 GCA_904067115.1 Aegilops sharonensis | reverse complement strand
AATAGGGTCGGTTGGAATTTCCGGTTCAACAACCTCCTAGATAAATAAAATCTATGTCACGTTGGTCGGCTTAATTTTCATAAACAATAAATGAACCAATAGTTATGAAAAGATAATATATACCACATCCGAATCATAGACAGGACGAGGGCCGACGGGGGCGGATACCAAAACCATCGCACTATATAAGATGCAATAATAAAAGTAAGAAAATAATACAAGTAAGAATATTTTTCCTTTCAGAAAGAAGATAAGAACAAGAGGCTCACCACGGTGGTGCTGGCGATGAGATCGGCGCGGGTGATCGACGGCGGTGAAGACGGGGACGGGGCGTGACGGACCGCTAAACCTAGACAAATATTGAGGAAAATGGAGGTTAGAGGTCGAGCTTGGAGAGGATAAAGCTTAAGTAGTGTGGCTCGGGCATTCCATCGAACACCTTGTGTGCATAGGAGGTGAGCTAGAGCACCACCAAGCCCCCTCCCCCTCGGCCAGAAAAAACAGAGCAGGCTGCTCTGCTCTTGCGCGATGGGCTATATATAGGCAGCACCATTAGCCCCGGTTGGTGGAATGAGCCGGGACTAAAGGGAAGCCTTTGGTCCCGGTTCATGCCACCACCCGGGACCAATAGTGGTGGGCCAGGAGCCAGGACCATTGGTCCCGGTTCATGCCACCAACCGGGACCAAAAGGTCCGGACGAACCGGGACCAATGGCCCACATGGCCCGGCCGGCCCTCTGGGCTCACGAACCGGGATAAATGCTCACATTAGTCCCGGTTCTGGATTGAACCGGGACTAATGGGCAAAACAGGCCTCAATGATAGCCCCTTTTTCTACTTGTGTGATCAAGCATGCCAGGAAGGTCTAGATGTTCTATTTTATTTGTTTATAAGCACCTTTATCATCTGAGTGTTTCATGCATTAGCCTATGTGTCGTAATTATCTGTTTTGTCCGAATTTTTTTTAAGAACCCATTAACCTGATTGCGTTTTTTAGTGGCTATTTGCTTATGTATGTAAACTAGTTCACTTGTCCGTAAAAAATAGTTCACTCGGCTGTCGTGCTTTGAATCTCCTTCCTCCCAACATATTCCTCTCCTCAGGTGGACCCAGCAGGTCTATGAATTTTCTCCCACTTTCTTTTTCGATGTAAACTGAGTTTTCTCCCAGTACTTTCCCCTAGAACCAACTCAACTGTCCCACGTCTAGCCTAAAAAATAATAACACCCCACATACTATTAACTCATCAAATTAAAATGATATTTTATTTCATAAATTGAAAGTTTTTACAAAATAATAATAATAATTGTTTATATATAACTTGCCAAGTTAACTCCTAGTGATTGCGTACATAAGCTTGCAAAGATTTTACTGACGTGCAATCGTGTATTTATGTTTTTATAACATTTCACCATCTAGCCCAACATGATATTTTCACCCAGCCTAGCAAGTCCGCGGATTTCGAGAAAAATGCAAATGGGATTTAATCGGGCTGCATAGATGCTACATCATTGTTTCACCCAGCCCACCAAATGGACTAAAAAAACAAATGGACTGGCTGACATATGGGCCAGTAGGTCGAAGCCTAAGAAGGCGTTGGATTTACATCCAACGGCCGGCATTCTTCTTCAATCTCTCGTCTTATTCCCCCAACGCTGCCGGAACCGCCTGCTCCAGCCTTCGGCATCCAACAGCGTTGTTTTGCGCTCCTCAGCGAAACGCTACCCCGCCGACGGCCAGGAGATCCCTCCACTCCGCACCAACTGTTATTCTCTGCCGAGTGTAGGCCCACCCCGCACCCGAACCAGTCAAGTTTCCCACTCCTCTCCATCTGCGACTCCACTGCCGCGTCTTCCCCATCTACGGGTCGTTCCAGTCTGGGGCCTTACCGTCGTCCACCGCCTCGGTGCGCTCGGCGCGGCGTGGTAAACATACGAGAGTCATCGGAAGAGGACTGTACGTGGAGAGCCTGACGGCTGGGACCCATGAGGTCCATGGTCGCACGCAAGGAAAGTTCTTCCTTATTACGCACTGTACGTGTACTGTACGTGGGAAGGACTTATGTATTTCGCGAAAAAAATGTTCCCCCTGCTGACAGGTCGGACCCATCAGCTATATCTTCGCACGCAAGGAAGTGCCTCCTTATTACACACCAAAAAATGAATACCCCCTGCTAGCCGGGACCCACCATAGTGGGTGGCTGACTTGTGGGCCTACTAACTTGACGAGGACGGACGGCTTTGTCAACTTAGTCAATATGAACGATTCTAGCTCCAGTGACTGTACGATGTCCATCCAACGACCATAGTGCTTCTTCAACCTCTGGTCTTCTTGCTCCAGCCGCCCAAAGCAGCGCCGGTCGTGCCGCGTGCTCCTGCCTCTCGTGGCCGGCTGTGATGCCGCGGAGGCCTCACCACCCCCTACTACTCCCACCGCTGGCACAGGGTATCCCTCTACTCACCCACACCCCCTGTTATTCTGCGGCGACAGCAGCCTCACGCCGCAGCCGAACCATTGAACCCTCCTACTCCTCTCCGCGTGGGCATCCACTGCCGCGTCTTCCCCGGCTCCGCGTCGTCCCCTTCCTAAGCCTCGCCGTCGTCCACCGCCTTGGTGCTCTCGGTGCGGCGTGGTCAATGAGGTCAACGACCTACTTCCATCGGAAGAGTACTGTACGTGAGGAGGCTGACAGATAGGTCCAAGGCCACAGCCCAGTTTTTTTTTATTTGCCAAGTAAGTCGCTTTGTCAGGCCTGTTGGGCTGCAAATCTTTCAAGACGAGGAGAGCTTCATTCGGCTTGCCGAGAAAATGGCCTATTAGTAATGAGAAATTGGATGTACATTTTTAAAACACATCAAACCGACAATAAGTTTCAAATATCTTTTTTTTCATTTCGAGATTATAAATTACATTAATTTTTATGCGTGGAGAATTTGTTGGATTTTATATTGATATTCATTTATTTTTAAAATCAGTTTGAATGTGTGTCAAAATTTCAGGATTAAAAACAGTCCGAAATATGCAAAAATTCTTATAATTTTTTAACCGTGGCCACAATATGGGCTGTAATGCTAACAAAAAGAATATGGTCTCCGAAAAAACCTTAAGAATTAGCAAATGGGCTATAAATTATTAAAAATAATGGCAGATGGGCTGCATGTTGTTTTCCACAGATTTAAGGCTTTCCTAAAAAAAAGGTTGACGCACAAGCAGTGACTGTTGGATGTCCATCCAACGGCCGTCGTGCTTCTTCAATATCTGCTCTTCCTGCTCCAGCCGCTCAAACAAGCGCCGACGGGACTGCCTTCACCCTCCTCCCCGCGGCCGGCTGTGCTGCCGCGCAGGCCTCACTGCCCCATCGTACTCCCATCGCTGGCCTAGCCATCCCTCTACTCACCCACACCTGCTGTTATTCTCCTGCGACGGAAGACGAACCAGTAAACCCTCGTACAGTCGTACTCCCCTCCGCGTGGGAAACAACTGCCGAGTCTTCCCTGCCTCTGTGTCGTTCCCTTCCTAGGCCTCGCCGTCGTCTACCGCCCTGGTGCTCTCGGCGCGGCCTGGTCAGCGTGGTCAACGACAGACATGCATCTGAAGTGGACTGTGCGTGGAGAGGCCGACAGCTGGGTCCACGGCCGCACGCAAGGAAATGCCTCCTTATTACGCGCAAAATAATGATTCCTCCACCTGACATCAGGGACCCACCGAAAGGTCCTCTATATTTCGTGAAACAAACGTTACCGCCGCTGACAGCTCAGACCCACCAGCTATATCTTCGCACGCAAGGAAGTGCCTCCTTATTACGCACAAAAAAATGAATACTCGCCCTGTTAGCTGGGACCCAGTATAGTGGCAGGCTGACTTCAGGGCCTACTAAGTTGACGGGGACGGAGGGCTTTGTCAACTTAGTCAATATGCACGATTCTAGCTCCAGTGACCGTACGATGTCCATCCAACGGCCGTAGTGCTTCTTCAACCTCTAGTCTTCTTGCTCTAGCCGCCCAAACCAGCGCCGGTCGTGCCTCGTGCTCCTGCCTCCCGTGGCCGACTGCGATGCGGTGGAGGCCTCACCGCCCCCTACTAGTCCCACCGCTGGCCAGGCCATCCCTCTACTCACCCACACCCCCTGTTATTCTGCGGCGACGGCAGCCTCACACCGCAGCGAACTAGTGAACCCTCATACTCCTCTACGCATGGGCATCCACTTCCACGTCTTCCCCAGCTCCGCGTCGTCCCCTTCCTAGGCCTCGCCGTCGTCCACCGCCCTGGTGCTCTCGGCGCGGCTTGGTCAACGTGGTCAAGGAACGACTTCCATCGGACGTGGACTGTACGTCGAGAGGCTGACAGCTGGGTCCACGACCGCAGCAAGGAAGTGTCTCCTTATTAGCGGAAAATAATGATTCCTCCACCTGACAGCAGGGACCCACCGAACGGGCCACCGTATTTCACGAAAAAAATGTTTCCCTCCTGACTGCTGGGACAAACCAGCTACACCTTCGCATGCAAGGAAGTGCGTCTGGGCAAAAAAAACCAAAACGATTCGCCTCCCTGACTGCTGGGACCCACCAGCTACATCTTCGCAGGCAAGGAAGTGCCTGATAGTCGGGACCCACCTGGTCGAAGCGTACGTAACGTTGTCATTCTGGTCGCGAAAGTGTACGTACATACTGGTCGATGTAGAGGCACGCACGTGTCGTAGTAGAGGCGCGCACGTAGCATGTACACGTACGTCCAGCGGCGAGGGTGCAAGAAAGAAAATACGGCCACGTACGTACATACGGGCAGGGTCTCAAACGCCTAGTCACGCATACGTACAATATCTGGGGCGGAACGGAGAAACAGCGTCGTCGTCGTGTTCATGGGGAGCCAACCGGCTGGGTCGGAACGGAATGAGTGGTCGTGTTCATCGGGAGGGCTTGGACGGAACAGGCGATGGAAACGAGGCCTGGTGTACCGCACAACGGAGGAAATGGACCTCTGGAACGGGGTCCTGTTGATCGGGAGGGGTGTGGTGTACCGCAAAACGGAGGAAACGGACCTCCTACGGTCGAAACGGGGGTCCTGTTGATCGGGAAGGGTGTGGCGTACTGCAAAACTCTCCAAAGTCGAAACGGGGGTCCTGTTGATCGGGAGGGGTGTGGCGTACCGCAAAACGGACGAAACAGACTTGTGTTGGAGCGCTACTGTCGAAACGGGGGTCCTATTCATCGGGAGGGGTGAGGCGTACCGCAAAACGGGACTCCACGGGATACTGTTCATCTCCACCGTCGACCTCCTCCAACCTCCACGGGCTCCTGTTCATCCAGCCTCCACCATGCACTACTCCACCGGCTACTGTTCAACCACCCCTCCACCGTCTACTGTTCATCCAGCCCTCCACCGTCTACTGTTCATCCAGCCCTCCACACCACGGGGTCCTGTTCAACCACCCGTCCACGGCCACCCCTCCACCGTCTACTGTTCATCCAGCCCTCCACACCACGGGGTCCTGTTCATCCAGAGGCAACGCCACCGCTCACTGTTCATCCAACACCCCCTGCAACGCTCACTATTCATCCAATCGATCGGCTTTAGTTAGCAGCAGTAGAGAAGGAATCGCTCCATCGGGTTCAGTTAACAGCCATCGATCGATCGCTCGGGTTCAGTAACGCGTAGCCTGCAGTGCAATCGCTCGGGTTCAGTTAGAGCCCAACGCCTCGCTCGGGTTCAGCTAGAGCCAACGCCTCGCACACACGCCCGTACGTGTACGAGAGAAAAGCGCATCGCTCGGCCCCCGACCTCCCACCGTAACCGGCAACTCCCCAAAATTTTCCTCCCCCTCGCTTCTACCACGGTTTTTTCCGTCAAGGACGGCCCAAAGAATGTCATGCAGCTGCGTCTCCGGCCCGCCCAGGACGAAAAGCCCATTTTCTGTCATAATTTTTTGTCATGGAAGTAGGAGCCCACCACATTTATGATGATACCGGGTTTTGTCACAATTATCGTCATAGAAGTGTCGTATGTATGACAGAGAAAAATTCGTTCGGCCCAAAATGTCACTGATGTGTCTTTTTTTGTAGTGTCACTTCTTTCGAGAGAAACTTTTTCTCTAGAAAGGATCCATTCTTAGCAACGAATGTCTTGCCTTCGGATCTGTGATAGAAGGTGTAACCAACAGTCTCCTTTGGGTATCCTATGAAGACACATTTCTCCGATTTGGGTTTGAGCTTATCAGGTTGAAGCTTTTTCACATAAGCATCGCAGCCCCAAACTTTAAGAAATGACAACTTTGGTTTCTTGCCAAACCACAGTTCATCAGGCATCGTCTCAACGGATTTTGATGGTGCCCTATTTAACGTGAATGCGTCCGTCTCTAAAGCATAACCCCAGAACGATAGCGGCAAATCAGTAAGAGACATCATAGATCGCACCATATCTAGTAAAGTACGATTACGACGTTCGGACACACCATTACGCTGTGGTGTTCCGGGTGGCGTGAGTTGCGAAACTATTCTGCATTGCTTCAAATGTAAACCAAACTTGTAACTCAAATATTCTCCTCCGCGATCAGATCGTAGAAACTTTATTTTCTTGTTACGATGATTTTCAACTTCACACTGAAATTCTTTGAACTTTTCAAATGTTTCAGACTTATGTTTCATTAAGTAGATATACCCATATCTGCTCAAATCATCTGTGAAGGTGAGAAAATAACGATACCCGCCGCGAGCCTCAACATTCATTGGACCACACACATCAGTATGTATGATTTCCAATAAATCAGTTGCTCGCTCCATAGTTCCGGAGAACGGTGTTTTAGTCATCTTGCCCATGAGGGATGGTTCGCAAGTACCAAGCTCTGTTGGAAAAGGCAGTGCCTAGAAGGCGCTTAGGCACGCCTAGGCGCTAGGCAATGGCCAAACGCCTCGCCTAGGGCATAAATGGATGTCTAGGCAGGGCAAGCAAGGAATTGCCTACCCAAGCAAGAAATCATGCCACATACTACATCGATATGCCAAACGGGTTATATTCCAATGGAAATAGGTGGTAATTAACTTATTTATATGCCCAAAACTAATATCAACACCCATATAATAATCACAAATACACTACGAGTAAAAACTATATTACCGCCTAGGCTGCGCCTAGGGCGCTTATGCACCGCCTAGGCACTAGGCGAAGGCCAACCGCCTCGCTTACGCCTACCGCTTTTTCCAACCTTGGTACCAAGTGATTCATAATCAAGTGATTCCAAAAGTCCATCAGTATGGAGTTTCTTCATGCTCTTTACACGAATATGAGCTAAACGGTAATGCCACAAATAAGTTGCAGTATCATTATCAACTCTGCATCTTTTGGTTTCAACATTACGAATATGTGTATCACTACTATCGAGATTCATAAAAAACAGACCCCTCTTTAAGGGTGCATGGCCATAAAAGATATTACTCATATAAATAGAACAACCATTATTCTCATATTTAAATGAATAACCGTCTCGCATCAAACAAGATCCAGATATAATGTTCATGCTCGACCCTGGCACCAAATAACAATTATTTAGGTCTAAAACTAATCCCGAAGGTAGATGTAGAGGTAGCGTGCCGACGGCGATCACATCGACTTTGGAACCATTTCCAATGCGCATCGTCACTTCGTCCGTAGCGAGTGTCCGCTTAATCTGTAGTCCCTGTTTCGAGTTGCAAATATTAGCAACAGAACCAGTATCAAATACCCAGGTGCTACTGCGAGCTCTGGTAAGGTACACATCAATAACATGTATATAACATATACCTTTGTTCACCTTGCCATCCTTCTTATCCGCCAAATACTTGGGGCAGTTCCGCTTCCAGTGACCAGTATGCTTGCAGTAGAAGCACTCAATCTCAGGCTTAGGTCCAGACTTGGGTTTCTTCTCTTGAGCAGCATCTTGTTTGCCGTTCTTCTTGAAGTTCCCCTTCTTCTTCCCTTTGCCCTTTTTCTTGAAACTGGTGGTCTTATTGACCATCAACACTTGATGCTCCTTCTTGATTTCTACCTCCGCAGCTTTTAGCATTGCAAAGAGCTCGGGAATTGTCTTATCCATCCCTTGCATATTATAGTTCATCACGAAGCTCTTGTAGCTTCGTGGCAGTGATTGGAGAATTTTGTCAATGACGCAACCATCCGGAAGATTAACTCCCAGTTGAATCAAGTGATTGTTATACCCAGACATTCTAAGTATATGCTCACTGACAGAACTATTCTCCTCCATCTTGCAGCTGTAGAACTTATTGGAGACTTCATATTTCTCAATCCGGGCATTTGCTTGAAATATTAACTTCAACTCCTGGAACATCTCATATGCTCCATGACGTTCAAAACGTCATTGAAGTCGCGGTTCTAAGCCGTAAATCATGGCACACTGAACTATCGAGTAGTCATCAGCTTTGCTCTGCCAAACGTTCACAACGTCTGCAGTTGCATCTGCAGCAGGCCTGGCACCCAGCGGTGCTTCCAGGATGTAATTCTTCTGTGCAGCAATGAGGATAATCCTCAAGTTACGGACCCAGTCTGTGTAATTACTACCATCATATTTCAACTTTGCTTTCTCAAGGAACGCATTAAAATTCAACGGAACAACAGCACGAGCCATCTATCTACAACAACATAGACATGCAAAATACTATCAGGTACTAAGTTCATGACAAATTTATGTTCAATTAATCATATTAGTTAAGAACTCCCACTTAGACAGACATCCCTCTAATCATCTAAGTGATCACGTGATCCAAATCAACTAAACCATAACTGATCATCACGTGAAATGGAGTAGTTTTAAATGGTGAACATCATTATGTTGATCATATCTACTATATGATTTATGCTCGACCTTTCGATCTCAGTGTTCCGAGGCCATATCTACATATGCTAGGCTCGCAAGTTTAACCTGAGTATTCTGCGTTTGCAAAACTGGCTTGCACCCGTTGTAGATGGACGTAGAGCTTATCACACCCGATCATCACGTGGTGTCTGGGCACGACGAACTTTGGCAACAGTGCATACTCAGGGAAAACACTTTTATCTTGAAATTTAGTGAGGGATCATCTTATAATGCTACCGTCAATCAAAGCAAGATAAGATGCATAAATGATAAACATCACATGCAATCAATATAAGTGATATGATATGGCCATCATCATCTTGTGCTTGCGATCTCCATCTTCGAAGCACCGTCATGATCACCATCGTCGCTGGCGCGACACCTTGATCTCCATCGTAGTATCGTTGTCATCTCACCAACTATTGCTTCTACGACTATCGCTACCGCTTAGTGATAAAGTAAAGCAATTACAGGGCGATTGCATTGCATACAATAAAGCGACAACCATATGGCCCCTGCCAGTTGCCGATAACTCGGTTACAAAACATGATCATCTCATACAATAAAATATAGCATCACGTCTTGACCATATCACATCACAACATGCCCTGCAAAACACAAGTTAGACGTCCTCTTCTTTGTTATTGCAAGTTTTATGTGGCTGCTATGGGCTGAGCAAGAACCGTTCTTACCTACGCATCAAAACCACAAAGATAGTTTGTCAAGCTAGTGTTGTTTTAACCTTCTCAAGGACCAAGCGTAGCCACACTCGGTTCAACTAAAGTTGGAGAAACTGACACCCGCCAGCCACCTATGTGCAAAGCACGTCGGTAGAACCAGTTTTGCGTAGGCGTAAAAGTAATGTCGGTCCGGGCCGCTTCATCCAACAATACCGCTGAACCAAAGTATGACATGCTGGTAAGCAGTATGACTTGTATCGCCCACAACTCACTTGTGTTCTACTCGTGCATATAACATCTACGCATAAGACCTGGCTCGGATACCACTGTTGGGGAACGTAGTAATTTCAAAATTTTCCTATGCACACACAGGATCATGGTGATGCATAGCAACGAGAGGGGAGAGTTTGTCCACGTACCCTCGTAGACCGAAAGCAGAAGCGTTAGCACAACGCGGTTGATGTAGTCGTACGTCTTCACGGCCCAACCGATCAAGCACCGAAAGCACGACACCTCCGAGTTCTTGCACATGTTCAACTCGTTGACGCCCCTCGAACTCCGATCCAGCCGAGTGTTGAGGGAGAGTTCCGTCAGCACGACGGCGTGGTGACGATGATGATGTTCTACCTATGCAGGGCTTCACCTAAGCACCGCTACGATATTATCGAGGTGGACTATTGTGGAGGGGGGCACCGCACATGGCTAAGAGATCCAAGGGATCAATTGTTGTGTCTATGGGGTTCCCCCTCCTCCGTATATAAAGGAGGAGAGGAGGGGGCCGGCCAGGAGGAGGAGGCGCGCCCAAGGGGGGAGTCCTACCCCCACCGGGAGTAGGACTCCTCCTTTTCCTACTTGGAGAGGGAGAGGGAAGGAAGAGGAAGGAGGGAGGAAGGAAAGGGGGCCCCCTCCCTAGCTCCTTTCCCCTCCTTTTCCACTAAAGCCCATTAAGGCCCATATACCTCCCAGGGGGTTCCGATAACCTCCCGGTACTCCGGTATTATCCCGATCTCACCCGAAACCATTCTGGTGTCCAAATATAGTCGTCCAATATATCAATCTTTACGTCTCGACCGTTTCGAGACTATTTGTCATGTCCGTGATCACATCCGGGACTCCGAACTACCTTCGGTACATCAAAACACATAAACTCATAATATAACCGTCATCTAACTTTAAGCGTGCGGAACCTACGGGTTCGAGAACTATGTAGACATGACCGAGACACGTCTCCGGTCAATAACCAATAGCGGAACCTGGATGCTCATATTGGCTC
>CAJFDF010001586.1:7491-26126 GCA_904067115.1 Aegilops sharonensis | reverse complement strand
TTTTTTTTTTGCCATACTCTTAGTTATAAAATGGTCATGTTCTCTGTTTACTTTGTCATAATATAAAATCACACGCATAAAAATTGACATCAGAAAAAAATAATAAAATTTCCATGCTATTGGAAAGTAAAATTACCATTATCTAGATTTTAAAATTCCAAAAAATGGCCATGAACTTATAATATATTCCCATGTTCAGAATTCGTGTATGTCGAGATAATAAAAAGCAGACATACAAAATTTGCCATGGTCGAAATACATAAAATGCCAAGCCATTGAAAACAAAGGTACCATAATCTAGGTAGTAAAAAAATGGCCATGCTTTTTATGTACTGGCAAATTGAATTTTCTTTATATTTTGTAAAAAAAATACAATCAGGGCAATTATGTACCGAAAATTTCTTTTGGAGCTCGGCTCCATGGCGCCGGTTTTTGAAAAATTCAAAGTTCAACAAAATTCATATTTTTACATTTCAAAAAAATCTGAAAAAAATACAGACATACCTGGAGGCATAACACACATGTGTGTAAATTTTTAGGAAGAAATACGTTGAAATGAGGGCTGTGAAAAAAAGGGAAATCTGTGGCTTTTCAACATATGATACTATTTATTCCTAAAGTCCATGAATTTGTTCTCTTTGCACAGATCGCATATCAAAGTATTTCATTGTGAAATTTTGCAGACATACACATCACATCCTTGTGTAATTGTACAATGTATTCCAAAAGTATGAATTTTGAATTTTTCAAAAACAAATGGCGTCCATGGAGGCCGAGCTTCACAATGTCGTTCTCATTATGTACACACTACAAAAATAGTAGCATGGCATAAACTCATAAATTTTGTACAATAAGTTTTATATGCTAAGAAATTTTGAGATTGCCGTGGTAAACACAAGCAAAAAATACCATGGCCCAAAAATAAATAAAAAAGTTTCCATGTTAAAATGCAAAAAAATGCATGATAAAAACAAAATTTTGCCATGGTTTAAACTAATATAATTGCAATGCTACCTACACTAGATCTACCATGCTTTAATTAATGAAGTTGCCATGGTTTACATGACAAATTTTCCATATTCCAAGTAATAAAAAGATCCATGCTAGATACAATGATAACTACCATGCTGCCTACAAATTGCCATGCTATATATAATAAAAATAACAGTTCCTAAATAATAAAATTATCATGCTGCCTACAAATAAAACTACCATGGACTAAAATGATAAAGTTGCCATGCTACCTAAAAATAGAACTATTATGGTCTAAACAATAAAATTGCCATGGTATAATTAGTAAAACTGCCATGCTACATTCAGTAGAACTACCATGATTCTAATTAATAAAAATTGCCATGATTCGGCACTGTAATTGGCCATAGATCAAAAATTAAATTTGACATGATGCAAACCTTCCTATGGTCGACCAAATAATTTTTCATATCCAAGAAACTAAAATTCCAAGAAGATCTAATTATCTATGTATAAGAGAACAAAAGACTGTAAAAACTTTGTGGGACCCCAAAGTCAATTTTTGTTGTCGTATGTAAAAAAACATCCATCATATGCTTGCGCCGCCACCTCGCCATGAATGTCAGAGAGCAGGCAGGGCGGCGTCGGGCCGTCGCGGAGGAATAGCTGTCGAGCCACAAGCACAGCGACGACGTCGAGGAGGAGCTCCAGCCCTGGTCCACCCGGGAGCACCGGAGCAAAATGTGGAGCGCGAGCTCCTCGTCTAGGTCAGACAAGCTGGACGGGTTACCGCCGACGATCCCCAACCAATCGAGCTCTTCGGAGCCAGACTCGGGCATGCCCAACGGGACAGAGGGGATTGGCCATTGGAAGGGGAGGGGATCGATGGGAGTGGAGTGGAGTGGGCGAGAGAAGTGAGGCGGAGTGGTGTTTGGGACTAGGGTTTGGGTCCGGATTTGCTTGCTTTTTGTGGGGATGGTGGTGGGTGCGGTGTGGGCCATACAGGGTGACAGCTTTGGCATAAGGACGCATGAAGATGGGTGAACTTGGTACGGGCGTAAACCACGGAAGAGAAGGACGAACTATATTATAGCTAGGTAGAGATGAGAATTTGTGGAGATGAAGAATTCTCCTTCGCTTCCTAGAGAATTTGTGGGTACATGTGTAAGATAATGGTGTCTGCTACAAATCATTCGTTTGATATAAGGGAAACGTAAGAAGCCTCCACTGCCGACAGATGCGCACCATCAATGATTGTTTCATTTGTCTCCTGCGGATCCTACATCGCAGCCCGCCACCGCTTGCTCCCGATGCACTAGACCGCGTCCTCCGCTGGCCATCGCTCACTCCATTGCAGCGACGGGAGCGTCGGCGAGACCGTCGGTGAGCGCACCATNGTAGAACTACCATGATTCTAATTAATAAAAATTGCCATGATTCGGCACTGTAATTGGCCATAGATCAAAAATTAAATTTGACATGATGCAAACCTTCCTATGGTCGACCAAATAATTTTTCATATCCAAGAAACTAAAATTCCAAGAAGATCTAATTATCTATGTATAAGAGAACAAAAGACTGTAAAAACTTTGTGGGACCCCAAAGTCAATTTTTGTTGTCGTATGTAAAAAAACATCCATCATATGCTTGCGCCGCCACCTCGCCATGAATGTCAGAGAGCAGGCAGGGCGGCGTCGGGCCGTCGCGGAGGAATAGCTGTCGAGCCACAAGCACAGCGACGACGTCGAGGAGGAGCTCCAGCCCTGGTCCACCCGGGAGCACCGGAGCAAAATGTGGAGCGCGAGCTCCTCGTCTAGGTCAGACAAGCTGGACGGGTTACCGCCGACGATCCCCAACCAATCGAGCTCTTCGGAGCCAGACTCGGGCATGCCCAACGGGACAGAGGGGATTGGCCATTGGAAGGGGAGGGGATCGATGGGAGTGGAGTGGAGTGGGCGAGAGAAGTGAGGCGGAGTGGTGTTTGGGACTAGGGTTTGGGTCCGGATTTGCTTGCTTTTTGTGGGGATGGTGGTGGGTGCGGTGTGGGCCATACAGGGTGACAGCTTTGGCATAAGGACGCATGAAGATGGGTGAACTTGGTACGGGCGTAAACCACGGAAGAGAAGGACGAACTATATTATAGCTAGGTAGAGATGAGAATTTGTGGAGATGAAGAATTCTCCTTCGCTTCCTAGAGAATTTGTGGGTACATGTGTAAGATAATGGTGTCTGCTACAAATCATTCGTTTGATATAAGGGAAACGTAAGAAGCCTCCACTGCCGACAGATGCGCACCATCAATGATTGTTTCATTTGTCTCCTGCGGATCCTACATCGCAGCCCGCCACCGCTTGCTCCCGATGCACTAGACCGCGTCCTCCGCTGGCCATCGCTCACTCCATTGCAGCGACGGGAGCGTCGGCGAGACCGTCGGTGAGCGCACCATTGCAGCTCCGAGACCGCTGGTGAGAGCTCCATTGCAGCGCCAGGCGAGCAGTGGCGATACCGTCGGTGAGCGCTCCATTGCAACTCCAAGACCACCGGTGAGAGCTCTATAGCAATAAAACGCCACGATTGTGAGCGATGCAGCGCGGTGAGGCCCCGGTGAATGTTGCATCACAGCACCGGTGGCTGCCGAGGTGTGTTGCCTCTCGCCATCAGGCTTGTAGCTTCGCTAGTGCTATATGACGCAGCAACTGGTCCGCCCGTCAGTGATGTTGTAGGACATGGTGGTTGGGGCAGCAGGGAGCGCTCATGACGTTTGTCGCTTGGAAGCACCCGACACCGTTCTCCTTTGTTGCACTATAGCCTGGGTGAGCGCGTATGCCATGGGCACGGCATGACACGTGAGCTCCTCCCCGATGAGCTGCACTTTGCGGTGCGTTGGGGCGTTGTGTTATGTGCTCCCTCTTCGGCGCCCGCTAGAATGAGCACCACTCCATTTTCATCCGGCGTGTGCTTGACGGCGGGTACAATGAGACCGACATGTTCGACGCGACGCTCACATACCTACCCACCAAGATCAACCCACATTGCATGAGTCGGCTCTGCCTCGCACAACCGCAAGAGGGAGCCCGACGGGTGCAGCAGTTGGAGCACGCTCCTGAGCATGGAGAACTGTGGACCTTGCGCTTGGTTGCTATGGACATAGAACCAGGAGGGAAGTTGCAGAGAAGATTGTGCACTGAGTTCACCAGAGGCAAAGGTCGGGGATGACGCACAGGAGGAAGACGAGTGGATATGGTTTCTCTCGTGAGGGATAAGGCCAGCAATGCTACACGTCCGAAACCCTACATGATGATTTACTTAAGAGCTTATGTGGAGGCAGTTAATTGGGACTTGATTAGCAGATGGGCTGAAATTTCGGGCCGGTCCGCACCCTATCGTAGGATTAGGCAACTTCCAGCAATTGATTTTCCCACGTCATATTATCCCCTTCGCATCTCGCTCGTATTGACTTGCAGCTTCCGTCCATGGCGGACTCCGCGCTCGTCGCTGCCGGTGCTTGTCCTTGGCTGCTCGTGCTTGCCGGCCAATGATGCCACCAGCACTCGTCGCCCCGGCCGCCCGCTCGTGCTCGCCGGCCATCTGCTCACGTCCTTCATCAGGTCACCGTTGTCACAAGCAGACCTGCTACGTCGATGCAATAGTGTTGCCGTCCCAAGCATCATTTGGTCGTTATAGCGTCACCGGCGTGGTCAGGGCAACCTCGGCCGCAGGTTGCAGCACCCCAATGTGATGTTGCCGTCCCTCGCCGTCGACACGCGTTGCACATGGGTCGCATGAGCGACAACAAAGAATCAATCTCGTTGAATGGATGTAGCAAAAACGATCGCCGGACCAAGCAAAAAAGGATGATGGTTCCCGCAATTTCTTGCCACCACCGTTGCGTGTCGTGGCTCCGCCATGATGGATGTAGCAAAATTTATCACCGGTGGTAGCAAAATCCAACAACGGATGCAACAGCGATGGGCAACGCCATTGGTAGCAAAATCCAGCAATGGGTGCAACAACGTGAGCAATGCCGGTTCTACCAAAAATATGTGGCTGTAGCAAAATGGCGGTTTTATCTATTGTCCTCGGGTGATAGGTTTTTGGGCTGCCGGTTGCAGAAAAAATCGCAGCATCGTTGTTGCCACCATAAACTTCGTTGTCACCGTTGCAACATATCCTGTCGCCAGTGGTAGCTCCACAACCTCACCATTGTCGTTTGCAAAAAAATTCAATCTCCGGTTGTAGCACGCGCCAGCGGGTGTAGTAGCACGGTCGGAAGTTGGGGGCCTAGGAGTGCGCCATGAGGGTGAGGGGCAGGTGGCGGACGACCATGGCATGGAGGAGCATGTGGGGAAGAAAGAATAGGGGTTGGAGGAAGTGCAGGCGGATGCCTTTTCGGGATAGCGGCGTAGGTGCTCGCTGTGAAGAAAAGGTGGGAGAGAAGAATGGTGCAAGGGCGAGCAGCGTGGGGGAGAAGAAAGGGGATAAGGTAGGAAGACTAGTCTTCGTGGGTCCACTGTGTCATGTGGTTGCCTGTGAGTGGGTCGCACGCGTGCGTGACGCGACCGGCCAAAGCTTCGGCGGGCGTGTAGGCGTGAAACATTTTCCTTACACAATTCTCTCCCTAATAATAAAGCACGGGTTGAGTCTGTCGGGTTCACCGTCATTATGTTAAAATTACGTTTTATGAATTGACCGATGTGGTACTAACGAAACAATTCGTTTTTGCCTCACGCTCGCTGTATTGGGCCTGGTAGCACGCTCGCTGCATTGGGCCTGCTTCAGTCTAGCCCATCCACGTGCAACTTTTAGATCCGTAAATAATCCCACATTTTTTTTGAGGGGAAATATAGGGAGTTTTATTCAACGACGGCCCCGGCAAAATCTGTCATAAGGCTAGTTACAAAAAAAACTGGGCCTGGAGGCCAGCCAGCAGTCTGTCACATCTAGCGTGCTCGCATGCTTTGCACATAGATGGGTAGAAAAGTTTGCTGTCCTAGAGACATGCTGAATAACAAAAGAAGTAAAAGAACAAGCGAGCTCCCCTATTTCGGCTATGATCCGCGCCAGTACACTTCGTGAATGTTGGCGTGAATTCCAGAGAGTGACAAAGTCTTGGCAGTCCGTCTCCATAATGACCATGGAAAAGCCTCGCAGCTTTGCAAAAATAACACCGTCACGTACTGCGAGAGCTTCAACAATCAGCGGATCAGTGATCCCACTGTATGTCTTACACCAAGCAGCCAGGAAATCGGATCGAGTCCTTGCAACTCCTCCACCTCCACCCCGACGAGCATCCATAGCTATGCTTCCATCGGTGTTAATCTTCACGTAGGTCTCGTCCGGCGGACGCCATCCGTGACTAGGGAGGATCCGAGCATGCTCACGGGGGATGTCCAACAATGCCAGAGCATCTCGGGTCATGATCATCGACTGAGTCGGGCTTGTTGCCCCTTTATCATGTGTAATATTGTTGCGGGATGTCCAGATAGCCCACATGATTGAGACCAATTTTGCCCTATCAGAGTCAGAAAATCAAGGATCACATAAAATATCCTTCTTCCACGTAAGTGGATGGAGTTCCGGCTGCTTAACCTGAAGCCATACCGGTGCCTCACTCCAAAAACTCCTGGCATGTGAGCAATGCATTAACACATGCATTAAGTCTTCTTCAGCGTTCATGCAGATCTTGCATGCGAAAACATATAATAGAACACCTGCACCCAGGCCCTCCCTATCTAGCCATCCATTCTGTGCATCGCGATTCATGCAAACACATTTCTCTTTTTTGTTTCTCTCACATAAAACATGTTTTGAAGTTCAAACCTTTGCAGCATGGCAAAGTTTTCTATCTAGAATCTAGGATAAATCGCTCAGATTTTTTTGTCAAATATAAATATATAAATTATGATTTTCTAATCTATAAAATCATAATTTGTATATTTATGTTTGACAAAAAAATCTAAACGATTTATCCTAGATTCTAGATAGAAGACTTTGCCACGCTGCAAAGGTTTGAAGTTCAAGACATGTTCTATGCGAGAGAAACAAAAAAGAGAAAATTTCATATAGAAAGTTAGTTGTGTTGCACAGATCTTAAAGCAATATTGGACACCCAGGATAGCAGGGCCCGGGTGTAGATGTTCTAAAAATCCACATCCATCTTGCATGTACTGTCAGTTTAAATAATCCCACATTGCTCAGTTGCAATTGATCTCGCCGGTTTATATACGTACGGCCTACAGAGTACACAAGCGGCATCAGGAAGGGAACGAACGAAGAAACCCCTGTTAGCGCAAGCTAGATGCACGGGAGGGCAGCAAGGTTGCAGCCTCCATGGCAGCGAGGAGGCGGAGAGGAGACGCGGGGATGGTGATTGGTGAACGAGGCAGAGAAGCGGTATAGCTTCCGGCAGAAATCCGATGAGGAGTCTGGTCTGGGCGCGCGGAATCCGGCGATGGTAGGCTTGGCGGGGCCAGAGCTCAGGACAACACGAAGAAACCGACAGAGAAGAAGGGAGGATGAGCGGCGCGGGATCGGTCGGACCTGGTGGATCCAGAGTAATCGGGCGATGACAGAGGAGCTCCAGGGTGGCAAGAGTCTGGGCTGGACGCGCAGAATCCGGCGAGGATAGGCTTGACGGGGCCGGAGCTCAGGACAACGCGAAGAAACCGAGAGAGAAGAAGGGAGGATGAGCGGCGCGGATGCATCAAAACTGATCTGGAGGAGCAAGAGAAAATACACCGAAGATAATAAGACGACCGGTGAGTAGGTCAAGCAATAATATAGCAGCAGGGGGGATTTAGACAAAAAGAAGAGAAACAAAATCACCGACAAAAACCATGGAGCAGATCCAAGGAACCAGGACACCCCATTGAGCAGCGGGCAGAGAAGCTAGAAATGGCACACCCTGCGAGCGCCTCCTGCTAGGCCGTGGGGAGGGGCCAAGGGAGGAAGAAAAGACGAGGAAGGAAGCAGCGGGCTTGAGCCTCTTTCTAGCCGCCGCCTCCTTCTCCAAGAAAAGCTAGGGTTCGTGCCTCTCGTCGACTCCGCCGCAGGTCCGCCTCGTCTCCGGCGGCCCTAAGGCCATGGGGCGTGGTGGATCCTGGCAAGGGCCGGCGGGAGGGCTTCGTTGTTAGTCGTTCCTTCAAAATTTGTTAGGGTTTGTGTCCTACTCAGGACGACGAGACGGTGGCGGCTCCCTGAAGATGGAATAAAGGTCTCCCCGCCTAGTCTCCGTTCCGATGGTGCGTCTAGCATCGTTGGTGGGCGTGTGGAGGTGTGTCTCCGGCGGATCTATCCTCGGTGGATTTCTCGGATCTGGTTGTGGTTCGTCTATGTTCGTGTGTCTTTAGGTTAGATCCTTTCGATCTACGTTATTCTTCATCAGCGGCGGTTGCTGTTCTGGTGCGCTGGTCCTACGGGGCCTTAGCACGACGACTTCCCGACTGTCTACTACAACAAGTTGTGCACGACTCCGGCAAGGGAGGGGTGATGACGGCGCCCCGCCTTCGGCTCGTTTCACTGATTGTAATCGTCGCTAGGTGGTCTACGGATCTGAATGTAATTTTTATTATTTCTAGTGTTCGTTGTACCGCCGTGATGGAAGATGAATAGATTGAAAGTTTTCTTGCAAAAAAAAAGAAGCAGCGGGCAATCATCACGAGGAAGGAAAGAGGTATGCATGGGTCTCTCCAAAGTGCACGTGTTTTTAAGAGAAAGAGCCTATCTATGTGAAATGCTTGCCTATAAACAAAAAATAAAGGAAGGAAATATAATTTTGCAAACCAAACAATCAACATTTCTAAAAAGAACATAGCAAAAACTTGTTTTCTTTCAAATATTAATAAAAAGTTGCATAAAAACAATCACACCTTCAATACACCACTACTGTTCCATCCGGTGATAGTGTGATGCCGAAGGATGTGTCATCGAAAGACATAAATGTGGCTTCATAAAAAACAATTGTGGACACCAAAAATCCTACAATTATGAATTAGGCATTAAACACCAGCGATGATTATTTTTCGATGCAATGCATGACACATTTAATTGATACATACAAATGTTAAAGGGAACCTTTCTTTGAGAAAAGGAATACACACGCAAGCGCTCACAAACACGTATATACACTCACCCCTATAAAGATTGAGCTGACTGGTCTTGAAATTGATGAAGTCACCACAAACATCTCGCTATCGATGCAAACGTTGCCTCTTATGAAAAAATGCTCAGCCTTTATGAGACATCAAAGCGTCAAACCTCGGTTTCAATTATTGGTGTTATCGGGTACCACTGTCCTTCTAAAGTTGGTTCTCAGGGTTAAAGCAAAACTGACCAATCCATGTATGGCCATGCATGCTTGCATTGCAGTAATGAATATTAAAATAGGACCTGCATTTCTTCTATAGCTCGGCATGCGCCTCCGTGGCCCCGCAGTTCTGCGTTGATAGGTGTTATGATGGACACATCAATTTTCTCTCCCGTTGCAACACCCGTGCATATTTGCTATAAAAACTGAACTCTTCAAACCAAACAACCAACTATCTATTAAAAAATCCAACATAATTTTTTTTGTTTGCTTTCAAATTTTTCCCTAATTTTTATAAAAAGTTTTGGATTAGTTATTAAACTCTCTAATAGCATACAACAATTCCATCATCTGTATATCCCACTAAAAACACATACTTATATCATTACTCTTTCATAGAAAACTTATACTTAACTTGGTATTGAGGGGCTGTAATGGTAATGGAAGTCTGCTGCATTANATGTAATTTTTATTATTTCTAGTGTTCGTTGTACCGCCGTGATGGAAGATGAATAGATTGAAAGTTTTCTTGCAAAAAAAAAGAAGCAGCGGGCAATCATCACGAGGAAGGAAAGAGGTATGCATGGGTCTCTCCAAAGTGCACGTGTTTTTAAGAGAAAGAGCCTATCTATGTGAAATGCTTGCCTATAAACAAAAAATAAAGGAAGGAAATATAATTTTGCAAACCAAACAATCAACATTTCTAAAAAGAACATAGCAAAAACTTGTTTTCTTTCAAATATTAATAAAAAGTTGCATAAAAACAATCACACCTTCAATACACCACTACTGTTCCATCCGGTGATAGTGTGATGCTGAAGGATGTGTCATCGAAAGACATAAATGTGGCTTCATAAAAAACAATTGTGGACACCAAAAATCCTACAATTATGAATGAGGCATTAAACACCAGCGATGGTTATTTTTCGATGCAATGCATGACACATTTAATTGATACATACAAATGTTAAAGGGAACCTTTCTTTGAGAAAAGGAATACACACGCAAGCGCTCACAAACACGTATATACACTCACCCCTACAAAGATTGAGCTGACTGGTCTTGAAATTAATGAAGTCATCACAAACATCTCGCTACCGATGCAAACGTTGCCTCTTATGAAAAAATGCTCAGCCTTTATAAGACATCAAAGCGTCAAACCTCGGTTTCAATTATTGGTGTTATCGGGTACCACTGTCCTTCTAAAGTTGGTTCTCAGGGTTAAAGCAAAACTGACCAATCCATGTATGGCCATGCATGCTTGCATTGCAGTAATGAATATTAAAATAGGACCTGCATTTCTTCTATAGCTCGGCATGCGCCTCCGTGGCCCCGCAGTTCTGCGTTGATAGGTGTTATGATGGACACATCAATTTTCTCTCCCGTTGCAACACCCGTGCATATTTGCTATAAAAACTGAACTCTTCAAACCAAACAACCAACTATCTATTAAAAAATCCAACATAATTTTTTTTGTTTGCTTTCAAATTTTTCCCTAATTTTTATAAAAAGTTTTGGATTAGTTATTAAACTCTCTAATAGCATACAACAATTCCATCATCTGTATATCCCACTAAAAACACATACTTATATCATTACTCTTTCATAGAAAACTTATACTTAACTTGGTATTGAGGGGCTGTAATGGTAATGGAAGTCTGCTGCATTATTCCTATCTACCATCGACCACCATTACTAATTTTTTTGTTCTTCTTGATGTTACCATCACTTTGTGCAGAGAGTAGTTTGTTGTCAAACCTATGGTGTGGTTTGACCAATTAGGCCAGGATCTGAGAATCACATGAGCTGGTGTAGATTGTAAACTTTGAACCTAAGCGAATTTGTTTATTGCACTTTGCAAGTGCTTTACTGGGGATGTTTTTTTTTTTTGCGGTGGAAAAGGGAGTATTACTTCTCAGTGATAGATGTACAATCGGTTGCTAAGAATTCGTTTACAACGATAGGAAGACCCTCTAGCCACATATCGGCACAGTGACTCACCCTTGAGAAATTTGCGAATGCATCAGCACCTCTATTTTGTTCTCTTTTGAGCAGAACAATAGAAAACTCCCTACTCCCAGTAAGTAGGTAGCTCACGAATTTTAGCTACCAGGTCCGCCATCGTAGAGTGATCTTTCTCCTTACTTTCCGGGGTCAGTTTCAGCCTTTTCTGTTTGGCGACCACTCTGGGAAGTCATCGTGCACTCGAGCCTGGGAACTTCCGGTAGGCGGCAACTCGATACGGCTAGCTTTGCTAGCTAACTATGTAGTCAAACTGTACAATGTATGACGTCCAACTGTTGTTATCTTTCTTATCTCCTGCCAATTACACAATCAATTTTTGTTATGAATTTCACCACAGCAGAATTATTGTACATAGTACGCTGAAATCAGTAAAATGTGGTCATAGACATTGAAGATTATAATTTTTTTCTCCTCCCGTTTCAACGCATGGGCCCTTTTGCTAGTACAGTACTACATGTAAATAGCAGAGACCCAATCCGATCCCCTACCTTGTACAATTTTTTTGAGTAATATATTCTACTCAAATAGTTACTACTAGCAAAAGAGCCCGTGCGTTGCAACGGGAGAAAAAACACAACATACACTCTTAACCGAACAACCATCACTCAAAGACCACAATAGGTCCATCTCCTTTATTTTAGCGACGCATCATATTTGTATTGCCGCTTATCCTTCTTATCACCCTCGCCGGCGGTGGCCTTAGTGTTCACACAAACCAAAACGTGTTAGAATATGGTTAATCCTAACACGTCTCTCTCTCCCTCTCTCTCCTCCCTCTCCCTCTTTCTCACTTTCTCTCACACTCGCCATGAGAAATCTATTGTTTTCCCCTGCGATGTATTCAGAGGTATGCATGTGTTGTTCTCGATGTTTTCTTTTTCCTATATGATTATAGTGGGTGTTTATTTGCAATCCGGATCGCCGCCTGTATGAAAGAAAAATGGATCGTGCGCCATAGTTACAAGTTTGCTTTCAAAATAATATTTAAAAAATATTTAACAGGTAAAATTAGCATCATATACAGACACACATTTTTAGAAAATCGGAGTTACGGTTTAAAAGATACGTATAATTTAGAAAATCATTTGTTTAAATTAAATATCTTCCAAAATAATATTTATAAATACTTAACATGTTAAAATAATCTTATATTCATATTCTACATATTTTTCTAATCAAATTTCNTTGCCGCTTATCCTTCTTATCACCCTCGCCGGCGGTGGCCTTAGTGTTCACACAAACCAAAACGTGTTAGAATATGGTTAATCCTAACACGTCTCTCTCTCCCTCTCTCTCCTCCCTCTCCCTCTTTCTCACTTTCTCTCACACTCGCCATGAGAAATCTATTGTTTTCCCCTGCGATGTATTCAGAGGTATGCATGTGTTGTTCTCGATGTTTTCTTTTTCCTATATGATTATAGTGGGTGTTTATTTGCAATCCGGATCGCCGCCTGTATGAAAGAAAAATGGATCGTGCGCCATAGTTACAAGTTTGCTTTCAAAATAATATTTAAAAAATATTTAACAGGTAAAATTAGCATCATATACAGACACACATTTTTAGAAAATCGGAGTTACGGTTTAAAAGATACGTATAATTTAGAAAATCATTTGTTTAAATTAAATATCTTCCAAAATAATATTTATAAATACTTAACATGTTAAAATAATCTTATATTCATATTCTACATATTTTTCTAATCAAATTTCATATATAACATGTTTAAATCGGAGTTACGGTTTAAAAGATATGTATGGTTTAGAAAAGCATTTGTTTGACTTAAATATGATCGGCGGATGGAATACCTAAAAAGTCAGGGGTTTTTTTTTTTGAAAAACTGTAAAATAACGGTTCGGTGTGACTTAAATCTAGACTGCGGGTTGATTTCATGAAAACGCAGCGGCTTTTTTGCAAATTGGCGCGACGGACAGGCAGAAACCCTACGTGCTTTATTATTAGGTAGAGAATAGATAAGAGATATAATTACATATTCGCAAAAAAAGAGATATAATTACATGATACCATATCACAGAATATCACAAATTAAAGATAGCATCGTCGTTGGTTCTCAATGATTGGTGGTGCCTTCTCTGGTGGTTGATGTTCTGAAGCCGCATTGTGGGCAAGTATTGGTGGTGTCCTCTTCTCTGGGCAGTTTGGGACTAACCGCATAAGCAACCAGCATAAAGCCTAACGTCATCTTGGCAGCTAACTCAAACACACCCCGAATCCTCATTGCGTAACGCCTATTACGCCTGCATGTAGAAAGAGGTAAGATCATACATATATATCAACTCCTATTGTCAAACAAACAGAAACTTAAGGAAGAAATAGATGTAGTTTTGTATCCTACAGAGGGTCGTGTTCTTGACTGGCTTGTACAGAGGGACGCTGGTGAATAGTGGTGGGAATCTTCCCCGCCTTGGACAAGGCATCATACAGCTCCTCCTTCTTCTGCTTGATCTCGTGAGCATGCTGGATTGATACACACAAATATGTAATTATCAGTGTCATCGATTATTAAATAAGCACTGATTGAGGCTGTTATATAATGCAGTAATTAGTAAGAAGGATGTAAAGGGAGTAGCTAATTTGCTGTTGCCATCCTTGATGTCGGGAGATAAATCGTGAGAGAGAAGATAGTACCTCGCTGAAGAACCTGGTGCTCGGCACGAGTTGGGGTCGCCCCTCCGCGGCCGCCGCCAGCGTTCCACCAAGCCTCCTCCCCACGCATCGAACCGCTGCCATCGAGCCTCGCCGGTCTGCAAATAATTAGGCACGAGGACGATCGAGAGTACGGTGCGACGGCGCGGTGCGGTGCGCCAACTTATAATCTTGCGAGCAGGCCCAGCCCAACTTCCGAGGAAATTGCACGTACTACAGTCGGATTCCTAATAAAACAAAAGAAAACGTACGACAGTCGGTGTCATATCTAGGACTGAATGCACACGCCTGATTCTTTACTTTTTAAAAACGGGAATTGCTATGTCTCAGTCAACGACAACGTGGTATGTTCGTGAGATCTTACGTTGAGATTTGTGTAAACTTCTTTTTTTCTTTCTTCCTTTTATATGTCGTGTTACTTGATTGAGACTTCGTTAAGTCTCAGTTGATTGAGATCTAGCAACACCCTTTAAAAAATATTTTCTTTGAGAAAAAATGATTTTTTTTCTTTAGATTTTCCCTTTAGAGAAACATATGGTATCTTTTTTTAACAAATATATACATTCATTTCATAAAAATAGTACCATTGAAAAATTATTTTGAATATATGAATCCAACAAAATAAGATTAGTGACATACAACTTATATTTCATTAGTCAAATCTATGGTTAAAATTGGGTACAAAATATGAAGGGGGCCCAATAAACCCGAACTCACAGGTAGTAGTATTTACGAGCGAGCAGCGGGAGGAGATTACCAGGGTAGTAGTTACTATGTGGGCCATCAGGTGGGCAAGCCGAAGTGCTATCCATGAGTTACAACCAGTTCCAGATCCCCATGAGCACATCATATTTTGTGGAGAAATTCCTAGACGACCTTGAATTTGGAACTGCATGCAATTCATTAAAACCCAGGGGCTTGCATGTAACTGTGAGTTTGGCACCCAAACCTTGGCTACCACCTGTGGATCATGAAATAAATGTGACCTGCATAGGACCTAGATGCAGCCCCCTCCGCCGTGGGCAGCCGGGTAGAACCCATGGACGGGCGTCGTGCATGCCTATCATATGCCTGTCCCACGGGCTCCTACACCGGGTCTTCTCGGTCCTCGCCCCGCGGGCCACCAGGCGTTCCTCGGCGCGCCCTACCAGCCGGCTGGCGCTAGCTATGGTGCCCCCCTCGCGCCTGTATTAGCAATACATCTATCTACAACCATCAATTATTTCCACATCTCTTTCCAGCCCTTGCTCCCCCTCTTTCGTCATCAGTAATAATGTTTCGAATGAAGGAATATGGATCCCACATTATGGTAACTAGCTAAATGTCTGTGCATTGCTACGGACTAACAACACTTGCATATCTCTAGCTACTCCGCTATTATTGAAGGGAAGGTTGTGATTGTGATTCAATAATAAAGATAATGATCACCATCTTTATCTCCATCTCCATTACTATTAAAGAAGCGAGTTGAGGAAAAAAAATATTGTATCTCAGCCACATATCCATCATCCATCAATGGACCGGATTTCCCCAATATTGTATCACAGTAAATTCACATATTTACTAATTAATTTTAACCATCTCCACGACACCTTAATAGGAATCATTGTATCTCAATTATCTCCATCTCCACTACTATTAAACAAGCGAGTTGAGGCAGACACGTTGTATCTCAGCCACATACTCATCATCCATCAGTGGACCGGATTGCCCCAATATTGTATTGCATCAAATTCACATATTTATTAATTAATTTTAATCATCTACCCAATCTCCACTACTATTGAACAAGCGAGTTGGGGCAGACCCATTGTATCTCAGCCACATATCCATCATCCATCAATGGACCGGATTGCCCCAATATTGTATTGCATCAAATCACATATTTATTAATTAATTTTAATCATCTCCCCACCACTCTAATAGGAATCATTATTGCACCTTAATTAACAAACAAACCATCACATCAGCCATAATTTCCACCACACCTTAATTAGAAATCATTGCATCTTAATTACACCTTCATTAGAAAACAAATCGTCACACCGTATCACATAACTGAAAAAACATCAGCAGAAAATCACACGCCGCACAATGTTAGCATCTTCAAGTTTATTAATCTGGTTGAGATGAGCCAGTTAGAAAATTTCGTGTTTGCTTTCACTATGCCAAAGAAAGTGTGATAGAGTTCAGAACGGGAGCTTGGTTTCCAATTCTAGGCATTCGGGACTTTCAATTATGTGGGCATTCCAATCACGGGACTACTCAAGGTGATGGCGACGCGAGACCCGCCCGAGGAGGCGGCGACGCGAGACCCATCCGCGGTGGCCGTTGCTTGCCGGCGGCCGGAACCTGCGGATCGGCCGGCGAGCCGTGTTGGGGGACGGTTCTGGGTACTTGTAGACTCAGATGACGAGGACAACGACGACGAGGATCTGGCGGAGGGATCGACGACGGTCTACTCGCCATCGCCTTCAAGTGTGATCTGCGAGGCATTCGCACCTGGATACTCGGAGGATGATGTTGCCGCGCTGGTCGACGAATTTGTGCCGGGCAACGATCCGGCGCGGATCGGGCTACGGGATGAAGATCGAGTCGAAGTGGTTCGCCGGTTAATACACCGGAGAACGGCGGCGTCAGCGATCCGCCCGTGGAAGGGTCCTCTACTTAAGGTAAGTATCCAGCCGATTACTCTGTCAGAATTTTTCCCACAAAATGATTGGAATCTAGTGCGAAAGAAGAAGAAGCGAGGGAGGCCGGAGCCTGCGCCGCCGGCGACGGTGATCCATGCGGCGGCCGAGATCCGGGCGGCCAGAGAGGATCGTTTGAATTTCCTTCTGGGCCGGGATGGTGTTGTGGACAAGTGGGCCGATGGTGAGACCCCACATGGGCATGAGGCCCATCATGGGGGTGTTCACGTTGGCCGGGCTGAACTGGCTGCGACTGGGTATGTGGCCCAGGAGCGCNGGATCGTTTGAATTTCCTTCTGGGCCGGGATGGTGTTGTGGACAAGTGGGCCGATGGTGAGACCCCACATGGGCATGAGGCCCATCATGGGGGTGTTCACGTTGGCCGGGCTGAACTGGATGCGACTGGGTATGTGGCCCAGGAGCGCCGAGAGTCGATCGCTGAGCCTGTCGTGCCTGGAACGGACGAGGTTGTTTCTCGACCCGGTACGTACGAGGAAGATCGCAGCTTTCTGGTTCGACAGCCGCCGGGTCCTAGGGTTCGTAAGGCTGGAACGAGGGGCTTCCCTGCCTGTGGATCACAACGCGCTCGGAGAGTTAGGCCGCTACCGGACATGGCTGGCCGGGGGGATGCGCCGCCACCAGCCAAGAGGCCTTCCTCGGGTGTAGCGGGGCGGGGTGGTGTGGTTCCTCCACCCGCGACGGCTGCCGGACGCGGTGCTCAGGTGAACGGACATCGGTTGCCGGCGGTGGGGACTGTCGCGACCGCAGCATCTAGCCGTGGCGCTCCTGCGCTGGGTGCGCGGCCTCCGGGTCAGATGACTATGCAGCAGGCGGCTGGGAGAGGTGGCATTAGGCCGCCGGCGCCGGGCGCGGCTCCATTAGCCCCTGCAGCCGGACGGGGTGGCTTGAGACCACCGGCGCTGGCCGCTACGACCCCCCAGGCTACGGGACGTGGAGGCCCTCGGCCTCCGGCGCCAGGTGCAAATACTGAGAACCCGGCTGCCCGTGGCGGAGGACTGAGGCCTGTTGGCGGGGCGCCGGTCACCACTGGCAAACCACCGCCCCAGTACGTTGCTCGGCCAGCGCAACACCGTTCCGGGCAGCAGCAGATGAATAACAATGAGCCCAATGTTCCGCCCCGAGGACAGTGGGGAGATGATGGGTATGATGCGTACGGTGAAGGACAGCACCGAGGATCCTCTTCTACGGGAGGAGGACGTGGCTACGCCTGGCAGAGCGACGGGTCACCTGAGCGACCGTTTCTTGGCCCGGCAGGCGGTTTTGTTGAGGGAGCCTCCGGTCCAGAGCACCGTCAAAGGGGAGGCTTTCTTGGCCATCGTGGTGGTCGGGGTAGGGGCCGTGGGAGATTTCGCCGCCCGCCCCCGCCTCGGGTTGCTGTTCTTACTGATGCTACTGAGGAGGCTCAGCTTACTTCCCCAGCGCTTCATCCACAGGCGATGGAGGTGGTGAAGGAGTTGGCCAATGTTGAGGTTTCTGTGGCTGGGACGGTGGATGAGGCTGCCGACAGGTCTGATGCAGAGAGGGCGTCCAAGTATGCCCGTAAGAAGGAGAGGATGATTTGCTATCGTTGTGGCGACAAGGGCCACTTCATTGCTGAGTGTGTGGCCCAGCTGTGTGAGTCATGTGGCAAGCTTGCACATGAGTCGAGAGAGTGCCCGATTTTGCGTGACTTACCTCCGACTCTGAACATCTATGGAGTCTACTGCACTGAGCTCATGTTTTTTGAGTCCCCGGAGGCGAGAGAGGTCCCGGAGGATAACCAGAGTTCGACTACTGGGATTGTGAGAGCGACCCAGGGCGAGGTGACTGAGGCACAGATTGTGAGGAGGTTGCAGGAGTTAGCTCCCGGTGATTTTGTTTGGGAGTTGGTGCTCATCGAGGACAGAGTTTTCAAGGTTGATTTCCCATCTGTCGATGACTTGCAGAGATTGTTGAGTTTTGGCTTGTGTAAAGTTCC